>MU883529.1:0-25212 GCA_036418205.1 Ostertagia ostertagi | reverse complement strand
GGAAGATACAGCCGCTAGAAGGGAAATGATCATCCAAAATGAAAAGCCAACAGCAAACAGTCCATCCAGATCATCAACAAAACTAGTGGGCGTCACGTCACTGGGGGCGGGGCGTCACGCGGGTCCTGCTCAGCAACCACAGCACCTTTCGCCGTGGGAGGCCACACATCGCTTCCTTGGCAGCCAAGTAATTGCTCCGTGTGGCGCAGGTTCTCCCCCGATGCGAAAATTCCTTATCGTAATCGCTTCCTTTAATACATTGACGACAATGCGAGTTTTGGCTTTTTGGCAACGTGGGGTGCAATGATAGTTGGAGAGGGAGGATCAATCGCCGACAGCATTAGCTGTCGGGGCCCTCTAAGCGAGAGAGTAATAACATTAGCTTGAAATGAAATGAGGGGCCCTAAACCATGGGGAATAGTCAGTTCAGGGATCTGGGGAGTGGGAAAAATCACTAAACATGTGTGAAAATGGGAATGTGCGCGTTCACATCTTCAGGGCTCACTTAAGCTGTGCGCGTCACCGACTCTAGCCTCCCCTCGAATCTCGATACCCGAAATAGGTTGGCAGCTGTGTGCAAGCATATCTAACCATTTCAAGGACCACGGCGTTTCACAGCTAGATTAACGTATGATCTACAGAATGCGTAAAAACAATTTGGGAAGAAGCCGCGCATGCGCTAAAAAGGGGATGACAAGGGTGAGACGCGCTAACCGCGTCCAACGAGGTCCGCAAATTGAGACGCGCAACCGCGTCTCAATGTCGTCAATGTGTTAATCGTTATTTTGTTGATATATTATCTGTGGAATCTGAAATTTTATTTACGAGGAAAAACTACTCCGAAAATGATAGACGTCCATGTTATGCATCTGCCATCTTTTAAAAATGTGTTACAGGCTTCAATACTGATCTATCAGATATTGCTTCTCTGATATCATTTTTTTCCAGATAACTAATTGGATACTGACATGGCATGCAGTCATTCTTGGAATGCTGATCAAGTGGTCTGTCGCAGGTTTCCTCCGCAGCAGTAAGACGCAGTCCATGACCACGGTTATCACCGTCAAAGGCACTTAGGGGAGCCTCAACAGTACAGCGGTTTGTGGTCGCCCTCTTGAACATGTAACAAACACTATTCTTCAGTTTTCAACTGACACCAAATAATATGTTTCAATTTGGCTTTCTCCCGTATCCAAGATCACCACAATCCCTAGATATATTGTGACCCAGAAAGCTCATCTTTAGGAAGTATATCACAGTCGAAGCGGCCAAAAAATGCACGATTCAGAACTAGGCGCTCCGGCTAAACGGTTACGAGTCATTGGAACGTCGTCGCGGAAAATTTATCTAAACACATCTCATTCAACGTGGTGCAAATGGGAAAGCCAGTGGAGAGCCGCTCATAAATAAGCGAGTGACTGCTCAAAATATCTGGCCTGTCAAAAAAGTTTTGTCGCTTGTTTCGGCCTTCATCCACTTGACGCCTTATTTCTTTATTCCAAGCAAATGACATCGCTCCTTGCACGGTTTTGAAGAGCATTCTCTTTTTATCTACCGTTAGGTCTTCTAAAAATAAGAAGGTGTGGTTGAAAGTGTCACCCCCATGCGCCGGTTTCTCTCCGCTACCCTTTCCACCTAAAGCCGATGTCAGACTTTGCGAATCGCGCATTCGCTACGTTCGTCGCCGGCCAGGTTGAATCACAGTCGCTAACGACAACGCGACCTCGAGACAGCTAACGAATCCAGCGATGACATCGCGCCTGAGCCGATTTCTGCTTCTTCGTCTGGACTAATGCATTGATATTTTTGTTGTGAATATATCCTTTTTCAGGGACGCTTCGAGCCACATGCAAATGATCGTGTTTGTACGAGGATAACATGCATGCTGTTGACCAGCCACATTCCGAAGCGAAACGAAATTCCAATGTCATGCATCATTCTACAACCGCAAGAAATTCGAAATTAACAAGAACTTTTATGAGAAAGACGCTACTAACTGCACCTACATCGATTACCATTGATGCCACCGCATGGCAGCTGCACGCTTGTGGTGCATCATGCGACGACGTGTTTATTCCTTTCGGTCCTGGCAGTGGCAACTGCCGCCATCGAACTCAAAGGTCTACACTACCGACGCAACAGCATATTTCTACTAGTCCTGCTGGAGGTCGCTTCAGATCTCTCACTTCCACATTTTGCTTTGCACCCGCCGTTTTTTGTGTGTTGCTATTAGCAGTACCAGGCATTTGTGTGTAAGTGCAACAATGAAACGCCCTGGTCTCTGCACCTGCTAGGTAAGCGTCAATTATTCCCAATTTTTTTGCAAGATATTGATATTGTTTTCAAAACTGTCAATTACATTTTCCCACAAGATACTTTCTCGACATAACAAAAAAATTGGAATTTTTTAACACAAAATAAAAACTAGGGAGCTGTGGCAGTTTTCTCAGCTTCCTAGTTTTTTAGTTCATGGTCTGAAAGAGTTAAAAGTGCATTTTTGTTCTCCCTATCATAAATTCTACGTCGGACTCCGCTGTTCTTCTCAGCTGTCGCCACTTTCTGCTATTCAAGGCATCCTTTGGCGTCGCGTCCAGCCAAAAGCCCACCTATTGAAGGTAGCGATTTCTAGAGGGGTCCAGAGGTATGAGGTGATGCTCAGTGGTACGCCAGTGGCGAAAAAAGCGGAGAAATCTGCAACAAAAACGCAAAACGGACCCTCTTTTCTCGTTTCTTTCGTTTCTTCCACTCAGAAGTCGGACGTATGAACGAGTTCACCGCAACGCGTTTGGTGGCACCATGCCAAACCACGCTCCAATCGAGTTGCTCCAGTTGTGCCGCTGCTGGCAACGCAGCTCGTCCAAATCACCTAAACTAGTGGGCGGATCGCTTTTGGGGGCGGAGTGCTTTCGAAGTCCTGCTCAGCAACCAGCGCACCTTTCGTCGTGAAAGCGCCACACCTCGCTTCCTTGGCAGCCAAGTAACTGCTTCGTGTGGTGCATATGCTTCCCCGATGCGCTCCCTCTTTATCGTAATCGCTGCCTTCAAATCCCCTTCAGCGGAGTGAAGCTGTCTCTCATGGCCTCCCTAGAGCATTGCGAGCCCTACCATTGGTCGCCTCTCCCTTCCTTTTACCGCACTGGGGCATCGTCGATTGCAGAGGATTTCAGCGGACTCCCTTTTTTTCATTTATGCCGGGTTAATCCAAGAATTCATTGTTGAATTCATCTGCGCTACTGTCAGCGCTTAGCCTCTCTAGATATCGGAAGTGCTCCCTCCATGCTTTACTCATGGCTGTACAGGAGGGTGCAATAAAAGTATACTACCATACTCAAATAAATTTAATCACACTTTGCTCAGCTCAAAACGTGTGCTCCCAACTTAGAATTGAAGAGCGCATTTCATTTCATAAGAAAATCTTCATAGTGGCCATCTACGTGGACGGCATCAGAAAATTTTGCCCCGGAAACATGGTGCTCTGGTCGAGCTCAAAGGGGTTCTCGACTGATCGTGTACCGTTACGACGGGTTCCGAAGGGCGGGTTCCGAGGGGGTTTGCACAGTTAGACTATTCCACGTTGAATCGATCCAAGAAGTCATGTAAGAGCTTCAGGCTGAAGCAGTTACTGTAGGCCTCCCTGAGCTCGACGACGGTGACAGATGACGTCATATTCTGAAGACGGTGAGGGTAGTGAAGGAGGGCCTGCGTGTACTTATAGAAGGACATTTAGGGAATATTTTGCTGAGAACTTCCGTCAACGACGGCAATCTCTGCGAAGAAAAAGGCCGAAGTGCGACATGGGCAAAATGTCTTTTTTCGGCCACTCCTCCATACGACCGTGTCCTGTATCATCTTTGGAGCTCGAGACCTTAGTCTCCTTACGTTCAGCCGGAGTCCTTTCTGTGCCAGACCTGCCTTTTGCACTTATCCGATAGTTCTCGCTGCTACACGCTTTCAGATGTCGTCGTCATCGTGAAGGATCGTCCACAATGGCCCACACATGAGCCTCTTTACCAGGCTATCCATAGTCAGCAACGAGGGAAAGGACTCAGAGCTGACTTTGTGCATACAAATACGATGGCCGCCTACTTTACGAGCTGCGGGATGCGAATAGCTGCCATAGCCTTCGCACATATACCTCTCCGCAGAGATCACGTGCGCAGAGACCTATCAGAGCACTGGCCCGTTCAAACAGTCGAATGCCTTCTCCAGATCGGGACGGTCAGGTATCATGGCTTTTCGATACCTATCCTCAATGCCTCACTATGCACTTTTCTGAAAGACACCGTGGTGAGTGGAGTGTTCGGTCTGAACATCACTCTGGGGCCTGTATGCAACAAGCCCCGAGGCTTGTCGGTTATATATCCCCGAATGCCTGTATGGCAAACAAAGGTCGGACCGCATCGTCGGGGATCATGTCCCCGACGACCTAAGCCTTTTGGTTGAAGTAGTTTACCACTTCGTTCTATGCATACTGACCACAGAACTTTTTCAGTGCAACTTCCCAGGCGTGTGTTGCGAGTGGGGTCTTCATCAGCCGCTTGTCAACGTTCAGGGTCTAACTTCGGAACCCAGATCCACTTTTCAAATTTTTGTAGGGCATGGTGTTTCTGCTACGGCGGGGAAAGATACCCGTCCCTCGATCAATTATATAGACGCTATTCTACGCACTTAAGCACTCCGCCCTTGTGCTTAGCAATTTTGTCTTATCTGTAATCACTTTTCGGTAAGAAGCGTTGTGGCCACTATCTCAGCGCAGACAGATGAACTACGAAATCGTTAAGAGCGCGCTACTTAATCGTCGCCAGTATTACCACGTGTTTGCCGCGGCAGCCTTAGCTGTAGTAGCGGGGTGGGGAAGCGAAGGGAGGGGTAAGAGCTTTCGCTCATCTACATAAACATGTCGCCGAGAGTGGATGCAGCGTTTGGAACGAGTTGTAGTACTGTTGGAGAGCGAGAAAAGCAGTACTACAACTTTCGCATAGGTAATTCCTGTAAACTTAGGTCTTACATGAGACCTGTATGCCAATCTCAGCAGGTTCTAACGATTTTCGATTGTTAGGGCTTGGTGAAAGTTTTCTGCCAATGAGCGTTATTATACGAAATGGTAAACGTACTGGTTTGCCCTTAAAGGAGGAATTCACGATTAGAATGAAGGTCGAAGAAAGGGAAACTGACCTAGTTGAGGGACCCACGGACCTCCTGAGGGTGCGAACTGACGCGCAATTCGCATGGAAAAATTTGACCTCGGCGACCTATCATGCCTCAAAGCTGGCGGGTCCGGCGATCTCCGCCCACCGATCATCTGATCACTCGCCGTAGTTCAATACGTGGCGAGTGATTAGATAGCTGAGAGAGCGTAGTGTTGAAGAGGGCACAGCGATGAGAGTCGCATCAATGCTCGAATCAACGGGCAAGGAAGGGGTCCCATTTCTCGGGTTCTGGGCCGTTTCTCATGGTTCTTCCTTCTTTCGTGTACCACTCACCATCCCTAGGTTAATTTGAAATGGGTTGCTTTTTCATCGTGAATTCGTCCTTTAATTCATTTGTGCACATAATGGGCGTGTGTACATGTATAGCAATTTAACAATTTCGTGTGCATTGCATTTAATCGACAAAAAGTATGTGAAGAGAATAAATGTGTAACAAAATGGTTGTAACTTTTAAATCAGAAAAAATTGATCAATCTGAGGCACATTATCCCTGTCATTTGGTGATTCCCAATATACTGTACCGTTGTAGTGGATGGAAGCCAGCAAATGCGAATATTTTTGCCACTGTCGATCACTTCCTTTACCTATCATTCTCTCTCCGTTTGTTGTATGGAGCATGATTCGAGTTTTGTTTAGGTTATGTCACTCTTACAGCACAACTGAATAGCACAGCACAAAGGTCTAGGCTTTGTTGTTGACAACAAACTGAGCTCTTCGCAGCTCTGTGCGTATATTACAAGCAAAGCAGAGCGGAGGCTTATTTTAGTTATGAGGAAATTTTTTAGCCTGGGAGACGGTCAATTCAATCGTCGGCTAATGAGGTCACGCCGCTCACGCGGCGAGCATCGTCGCGCGGCAGTTGGAGCGGCGATTTCTGTGTGGACCTTGTCTTAACCATCCATGTCCATAAGTTGGCTAGGTGACTGATAAGATCAGAGTGCTAGACATCAGTAAGCCAGCAAGCGTCATCTTAAGATCTCCGCAATGATTTAAGCCTCACAGTGCAAAGGTTGTACCATGTAAAGGTTGTCCTTTTGAATTTAATTCGACTTCTTTATTAATCAGCTGCCTGAATTTCTATCAGGGAGTGATAATCTGGTTCAACCAGAAAGAATATCACGTTCCAAGACACAGAGGAACGGTGAGGAAGGCGCTAACATAAGCATGATAGGATAAGTTGTAATAATGGCAAGGGGCGAAGAAACTGCATTTCAAGGGATTAGGTGATTCCTATTCCATGTTTTATGACTGAAAACTTCATCTAATCTTACATTCCCCAATGTTTGGAGCTGAGTTCTTTGCGAATTCGCCGCGTCATCGCGGGCTGCGGCGGCTGGCGCGGCGACCTAGCCACTGCCACGATTGAATAGTCACGCACCCGTTAACTCTAGACCCATGCATTCTTCTCAAAGCCCGTAATAACTTCTTTATAGCATACATTCTGAAAGCAACATTAGGGAAATTGGATCAATGCAGAACAGTTCTACCTGGAAAATCTTTACTGGAGCTCTTGGATTCAATTATAAAGCGATACCCAGAAGCATTATCAGAAATAAAATGCTAGGTATCGACTCTCTTCCACAAAGGCGGAAGTTGTTTGATTTAATAAACCACTAGGTATCGACTCTCTTCTACACAGGAGGAAGTTGCTTGATTAATAACGCTAGGTATTTCGGAAACCCCCTCCTCTCTTCCACACAGGAGGAAGTTGTTTGATTCAATAACCGCTAGGTATCGACTCTCTTCCACACAGGAGGAAGTTGTTTGATTTAATAACCGCTAGGTATCGACTCTCTTCCACACAGGAGGAAGTTGCTTGATTTAATAACCGCTAGGTATCGACTCTCTTCCACACAGGAGGAAGTTGTTTGATTTAATAACCGCTAGGTATCGACTCTCTTCCACACAGGAGGAAGTTGTTTGATTACCGTTTTAATATGCCAGGAAGAATAGATAGCGAGTTTCAAGAATTCTTTACAATTCGGCACACCAATACAAGAGGAGAGAAGAAAAAGCTTTCCGTTGCATGACCACTACTAGTAAATATTAGGCCAAGTTCATTCGCTTTCGAGGAGCAGCTACGCACTATCATCACCAAATTCACCCATCACCAAACCCTTGTCCAAAAAATCATTCGCCTAAAAGTACGCTCATTCAAAGCATCTCGCTGCGGCGTCACCTGAAACGAGATTATGTTAAGGCCTTTCGGAGTGGACATTCCGCCATCGTTTTTTTCTGCCTTATACAGATGAAACACTTTTTTTCTTGTTGTTTCTTTGATCGACTTCCATGCTCTATCACGGTGTTTATTTGCCATAGTTTTCCGTTGCAAAAACACCATGCATATAACACAATAAATAAAACAAATAAATAAATAAATAAATAAATAATCGGCTTTGGATACCACGAGGTGGACTCAACCGACATCAATTCCTTATGACTCATTCAACCGTTCGAACACGCATTTGAATACTTTCAAAATCGAAAACAGAAGGAAGTGTTCGGCGCATACTAAAAATTGAACATTACTAGTCAGAAGGGTGATAGTCACTTCGACGAAATGAGTTCGTCAGTGCAAGCGCCCCCCCCCCCCTTCAAGGAAATCTCGGTACGCCCCCCTTTCCATCTTTACAAACCTTTTTGATAGACGATGTTAGTAGTGTCGTTGAATCTATTCCGTTGCAAAATCCATCTCAAAATGTCGACGGTCACCATGGGAAATGAGACACCATGTTGAAGAATCTCGACCGCGTTAGCCCCTCCCGACACGTCACTGCTTTGTTCTCCATGCCCGTGCCATCCTATGACTATTTTTTCTGCAAACTTATTTTCAATGGAAATTCAAATCCCACTGTTCTATCGAAAAATGCTACCAAGCTGTCGTTGGCGCAGTAAACAGTCAAATGGTTATGTACACAGACCAATCTGGAACATGAAAATATTTCTCGAGAACGCTAGAAATCTCAAGTGTGTTGGGTTTTCAATGAAGAGCTTTTTAGCAGCTTCAAACATGAAATCGGTCAATAAACGTAAGAAATACGGGTGCCAACAAAATAACGAGGCTAGCATAAGAACCAGATATTTCCTGTTATTATTCCAATTTCTCTTTAGTTTCGAGTAATTTACAAGCTGGCTCTACGACTCGAGAACCTCTAGTCGGTAGAATATTGGGTTGTCTCATAATTACTGT
Source organism: Ostertagia ostertagi (assembly GCA_036418205.1). Lineage (NCBI taxonomy): Eukaryota > Metazoa > Nematoda > Chromadorea > Rhabditida > Trichostrongylidae > Ostertagia > Ostertagia ostertagi. Next base: position 16,812 of record MU883529.1, on the reverse strand, counting down.
CGCATTTCTATTCAGTTTCAAATTTCTTCCGTCTAAGACCGTTTCATTGCGAAATACGTTAGTATGTTGAAGTATGCTTCAAGAGCCTTAACAGCATGGTTTCGGAAACGCAAGCCCGTAATGGGTTAATCAACTAGGAATAAAAATAGGTCAGTGACTATAATGAATGATTATGCTTTACGATCCTCAAATGAACTCTGTAGCAAGGAGGACAACAGAGAAGACCAGCGCTGTGTTTGACCCAGTCTCTGCTACTGATAGGGTACTGAGCTAGTGGTCCAATCGCAACGGCAAAGACGAAACGAGCTATGAACTTCAACCTCATACTGGGCCTGCGGTCATTTTTGATGAGCGCCCCTTGCACCCTAAATTGGGAGTGCCTCCGCACGTTGCTACCAGGGTATTGTACCTGAGCGCAGCCGATGCACCAGCACACGCCATCAGTATGGCAAGGACTGCTGCAGAATGAAGTTTTGATGGAAACCTTATGGTCCGGCCGACCATGAGCGGGAAGCACGCCTGACCATCTGGGGAAAATCCATTCTGGGACGGCAAAAGCAGAGCCTTCCCTAATCGGTCACCAGTGGAAATGAGTCATGAGTCCACTGCGACAACGACTGCGGCATGTCTTATGGCTGCCTCGCAGGCGAGGAAGCACCCCAGCTCAACCAAAGCCCGAACTCCGTTTTCTGAGAATATCGCTCTCGTTTTGTTGGATTCGCTAGGTGGCCTGGTTTGGGAACCGCTTCAATGTATGAAGACAAGCATTGCTAATCAGCGTGGAATCGGCTCCCTAGCTGGCTGGTGTGCGCAGCCGACTGTAGAAACGTCTCAGATTCTCCTTTCTCCGAATGTACACCAGACCTCACATTGCAATGCCAACTCACCACGTTTCTGAGGGAGATAGCCAGGGCCACGACCTCATCCACCATATAGCATTGGCATCGCTCTATCGGACTATCGCCTCCCCTGCGCACTGAATAAGCATCTGCCAGAGAAGAAAGTTAAAGATTGCGACCACCCCAAAAACGACTTCTCCAAATTCTTCAACCCCCAGCTTCCTTCATTCTGGGCTGGAAGCTTCCAAACGCTCACTAGCAAATGCACGCATATCAGTGACCATGATGGTGGTTATGTCTATTGATCAGTTGTTTCCTAAGAGAAGAAATTGAGACATGGAATTCATGAGACTAACCCAATACGTGCACTCGATGCACCAACAACCTTTTTTGAAAGGACAGAGAGGTGGGACAGACCACAAATTCGGCTATGCTTTGGAAGTAGGGGTCCTGCCAGGATACAAGTTAGTTGATACTCTATGCAGTTTCCGTTTTCATCCGATATTCGCCGCGGTTCCCACTTCTCTAGTATTTCGGTTAAGACCATTGTACATTGGTGTGCAAAACTTAAGGAGAGGAAGCATCTTTTTAATGATATCTCCTGCTACGAGCCTAGCCGATCTGAATACGCAGCATTCCATAGTAGGAATCGTTACAGTTTATCACAGGGATTTGCTGTTAGAAACACGCAATGGAAGGAATGGAAACGGCGCTTTTCTTCAAAAACAGTGATTAAAGTGTTGATGGGTTGAGCTATCCCAATCCATGGCGGTGAGTCTTTAATGGCAGAACATGGCTCTGAATATGGTAAGAACTTTTCGTGGGAGAGTCTCATTCCTCGAACACTGCCATTGACACTTTTTTACAGTTGTTGAAGGAGTGAGTGTGGTGCAGTTGCTCTCCCAAATTCACTACAAACGTGCTCGGTAAGATTTGAGGCGGAGAGGCCACAGGGCTCAACCAATTGCCAAAAGTTCTCCATATGTGTTGTCGATGCGCTCGCACATTGTCACACCATATGATCGAAGTTGGGGTCGAGAACACCGCTGAGGAGACGCACATTGGGAAGGACTACAGCACCACAGCTGATTGGGAAGTGTATAGTCATCACGAGTATGGGAGGCCAAAACCTCCTGGCAACTCACGCCCCTCTTCACACACAAACGGACTGTCAAACAATCATATCGGCTATGGTTCTGTTGTTCCTACTGCCTCGCACAGTGGGGTCAACAACGACTTTCAAACCTCAACTTTACTCTAAAAAGCGCACGCGCATCCTTCAACGCTGGTAGTCTGTTCCCCCAACTCCCGCACCTAGCAATGTTCCTGCCGATGCGCGTTTTCTATAATGGAATACATCAAGGTACTATTGGTACGGGTCAAAGAGAACGCATGCATTAATGCGGCTCTTGTGCGCATGTCACGGCGTATTCGGAATGTTGGGAGGGGATGGGGATTGGGAAATGTTAGGGAGGGGATGGGGATGGAGAAAGGGGGAGGTTCGTCGCAGGACCCACTGGGCAACGGCCGCACCTTTGATTTTGTAGCTTTGTTTCCATTCTTTCATTGCTGTTTTTTGGATGAAGAAAGGTATTGACGAGCGAATATACAATCAGGAACAGTAAAAGAATGGAAACAAAGCTGCAAAAATCAAAGGTGCGACCGTTGCAAAGTGGGTCCTGCGACGAACCTCCCCACCTTTCCCCATCCCCGTCCCATCCCCAAGCATTCAGCATACGGCCTCAGGCTGAGACTGCTTCCTTGCAAACGCTTTTATAATACTGTTGCAACTTAGCATCGGCTGACGTCGGTCCATTTCTTGTCCGTGATCACTCATGCGATCCCCTTTATTTTGTGGTGATGATTGGTACATGCACTCCTTCTCCTTAGCGACAGTTGGGTCTATGGTTTATACCGCTCAGCCTGCCCTAAGGCAAGACAACAAATACCTGGGTTACACTTTGTTTACACATCTCTCCGCTTCCGGTTCCCCAATGACTTTACTCGTGTGAAGTCGTGCTAATGTTGTCTCCGGGACTTGTTTTATTCCACAGTATTCCACAGTTCCTCGCTGATCAGTAGTCCTTCCTTTTCCTGTTCTACCAACCCCCTCCTACTGCGTGGAAAGTACCATTTTTCCTGAGCGGGCCGCATGATATACAGTAGTGGCCAGAAATTTATGAACAAACGGTTTTTTCATGATTTCTCTCTTTTTGAAAGTCACTGGAACGTCTCCAAATTTGCAACAATTATTAACTACGTGTTTTATGATCTACACAGAAAATTTCAACCTTCAGCTCAAATTTGGGTTTAAAAATTTTAGATTTTTCGAAATTAATGAAGGCAGGTGAAAGATCACTTGATCCGTTTATTTGATTTAAATAATGTATAACCCAACAGAACAGTCAAGTAAACAGTCACTAACATTAAGCAAGTCTAGCACATTGCCCAGAACTCTCTAAAGTATTGGATACATAAACTGGATTTGAATGCGGGGTCAACTAATGAACTCACTCTTAGTGGGGTCTCTCTCTGTAGTCCCGTCCTTTCGTGGCTCTTTCATTGACATACGAATTTGTAGGTCCCCCCTAGTGTTCTGTAATGTTTGGCTCAAGAGTCTGGCCTGGTCTTTTAAAAGCACCCCATGCTGTCGAAACCACTCCTGCATGTGAGAGGCCCGATGCTTTGAGTCGCTGCTCTGCTGACAGACAAAGCCAGGTCGTGTGGCAGCCATGTCTACGGATACATAACATCTTCTAGAATCTAAGTCTATACTACGTATTCCTTAGTTCTCAAAGTCTAAGAAGAGCGCTCGCTGTGAAGTGGGTGGGAGTAGAATGTGATTGACTAAGCCTGAAAACGAGGTTGATACAGGTTTCTAAGGTCATCTGGAATGACAAAAACATATTACTGATGCATGACAGCAAGGATACTAGTAATGTACGGCACCACGAGAGGGAACGTTTTGATCCAAAGAATCAGCTGCCAATTGTGAAACTTGGCGGAGGCTTGATAAGGTTGCCTTGGAAAACTGGGACCACGCTACACGACTGAGGTAGCGATGAAGGCAGACGTTTGCTGTCATGTTTTGGAAGGTGTCATGTATCCGTAGACATGGCTGCCCACACGACCTGGCTTTGTCTGTCAGCAGAGCAGCGACTCAAAGCATCGGGCCTCTCACATGCAGGAGTGGTTTCGACAGCATGGGGTGCTTTTAAAAGACCAGCCAGGCCAGACTCTTGAGCCAAACATTACAGAACCACTAGGGGAGGACCTACAAATTCGTATGTCAATGAAAGAGCCACGAAAAGACGGGACTACAGAGAGAGACCCCACTAAAGAGTGAGTTCATTAGTTGACCCCGCATTCAAATCCAGTTTATGTATCCAATACTTTAGAGAGTTCTGGGCAATGTGCTAGACTTGCTTAATGTTAGTGACTGTTTACTTGACTGTTCTGTTGGTTATACATTATTTAAATCAAATAAACGGATCAAGTGATCTTTCACCTGCCTTCATTAATTTCGAAAAATCTAAAATTTTCTAAACCCAAATTTGAGCTGAAGGTTGAAATTTTCTGTGTGGATCATAAAACACGTAGTTAATAATTGTTGCAAATTTGGAGACGTTCCAGTGACTTTCAAAAGAGAAATCATGAAAAAACCGTTTGTTCATAAATTTCTGGCCACTACTGTATATGAGCCCAGTTTGTTCGTGCCTGAGTGTAGGACCTTTACATCAAGTCCTCCTAGTTTCATCCATTTCCGTTCAGTTGTCAAAAAGTTATGCTATTTTATTCACCTCATTCTCATGTTTTGCCCACCAGTGTATTACGCGATCCTCTGCCCTTAAAACTTCTTCTTCCTCTTCTGCTTGACTGTGCTCAACCCTTCTTGTCCTGTTAGAAGTGCGCCCAGCCTTCGATATCCATTTGTGATCATGCACCTGTTCTGCTCTTGCATCAGCTTAAATTAGTATATCATGCCGAAGGCACCCTTTGGCTAAATTTGCATAGGAATCACATTTTTCTGTAAAATTCGTGTTTTAGGAAAGAAGCTGATTTCACGTCTCGCATGCAGCACGCCTTCGATTCTCATTAACAGTTCAAGAGACAAGTTCTTGTATATGATTCCATAAACTTAAAGCGAGGGATTACGATAAGATTGACAGGTTCATAGTGGAAGTGGAGATGCTGAATAATGCCCCAGTGGCGAAAAAAGCAAAGAAATCCGTCAAGAAGGCGCAAAATGGGACCCCTTTCTTTGCCCGTTGACCTCCGATAATGGACGAGCTAGCAACCAATTAGGAGGTCGTTTGCACATGTTATGCTGATAGCCTCTATCATTTCAGCAAGCATCATGCTTTGATTGATCACGCATCCCATGAAAAGTTATAGGATACACTCTGGAAGTGGAATATCTCGTCACATTGGCAATCGAAGGGCGCTGCTGCTGGGGGGCGGAGCACAGACCGTGGCGGGGCTCAGAAAGGAATGGCAAGCCTTGTACGCTGCAACTAGCGCACCTTTGACCACAAAAACGCAACATTTCGTTTCCTTGGGCCCCTGACTACTGCTTCCAATGGTGCATGTACTTCCACGCTGCATACGCACTTTATCGTAATCTCTCGCTTTAAGAAGGGTAGGTGAAAGCGCTATCGTGATTAAATGCACTCACTCCTTCGAAATAGTCTCAAAAGCCGTGATTACGATGGATTCTGGGTAGGCTCTTGATGGGAGGAAGTGCTAAATAAGACTCCAGTGGCAAGGCATCAGACAATTAGTCAAGAACGGACGACATGGGATCCCTTGTTGCCCGTTGATTTTCGCTCATAGACGAGCCAGCAACCAAGAATGGGGTCAACTGGAGGTGTTCACCCCTAAAGCCGACATCATACCAACAAACACTTGCTTTGACCACATTACATAACGCAAGTATCTAGACAACTTAAAGCAACAGTCCCAGCCGAGTTTTTACCTTCGACACTGACGGTGTGGAGCAATTCGCTAGCCCTAATCAAGAAAATAAGAAGTGTAACTGGCAAAAAGCTCACCTTGGAGAGGTTAGGAAGGGAGCCAAAGGGCTCCGAAGTGGGCGTGGTTGCGAGCCGGCCAAGGGGATTACGGCCAGTTCGCAACCACGCCCACTAAGAAGCTGTTGCTGAAGCTCTAAGAAGTTCCCTTTCTAGCGGCACTTCTTATTTCTTTTCTAGACCTAGCTCATCGTTCTACACCATTAGTGTCGAAAGTAAAAGCGTGCGCTGGCCTGTGCTTAAAGGAAGTAGGTACGGAAAGGAATTTTCACATCTGCGGAGAACCTGCTCCCCACAGAGCAATTAGCAGGCCGCCAAGGAAGCGATGTGTGGCGCTTCCACTGCGAACAGTGCTGTGGTTGCTGAGCAGGACCATTGCGCCCTTCCGCCCCATGCGCCGCCCCGCCCACTGGTTTTGTTGATGATCTGGATGGACTGATTGCTGTTGGCTTTTCATTTTGGATGATCTTTTCCCTTCTAGCGGCTGTATCTTCCAATCTTGCCCATGTTATGCCTTATCAATCGAAACACTATGCTTGTTGGCATGATGGCGGCTATCGGGGTTAACACGTCCGAACAACCTCAGTCTTTACCGTCGCTCATCCATGATCGAAAATGAAAGGGCAATCAAAGGGGCACTATTTTGCTTATTTTTGACGGATTTCTTTGCTTTTTTCGCCACTGATGTACTATTGAGGACCCCCTCGTCCCCTCCAAACCACATTTAAACCTAGCGTAACCGCTGCCTTAAAGGACGAATTCACGATGAAAAAGCAACCCATTTCAAATTAACCTAGGGATGGTGAGTGGTACACGAAAGAAGGAAGAACCATGAGAAACGGCCCAGAACCCGAGAAATGGACCCCTTCCTTGCCCGTTGATTCGAGCATTGATGCGACTCTCATCGCTGTGCCCTCTTCAACACTACGCTCTCTCAGCTATCTAATCACTCGCCACGTATTGAACTACGGCGAGTGATCAGATGATCGGTGGGCGGAGATCGCCGGACCCGCCAGCTTTGAGGCATGATAGGTCGCCGAGGTCAAATTTTTCCATGCGAATTGCGCGTCAGTTCGCACCCTCAGGAGGTCCGTGGGTCCCTCAACTAGGTCAGTTTCCCTTTCTTCGACCTTCATTCTAATCGTGAAATTCCTCCTTAAAGTACTTCAATGTCAAATATTTTTCTAAACTGAAATTGCGAGCGGCGCTTTTCTGTGCAAGTTTAAAGCAACAGTCCAGGCAGGGTTTCAACTACTTGGTCATTAGGCGGTCAAAACATGCCCCAGCCCAACTAAAGTTTATAGGAAATGTCTTTAATTTCAAAACCTACCTCTAAAATGCGCTGGAAGGGGTCGAAGTCCTCTTGGAGGGGGCGGATCACCCATAAAGAGGCGGATCGCCCAACATTCGCTGTGCAGAGCGCTTGCTCGACTAGCGGTCGTTGCGGGACCGCCGCGCTGTATGAGGTCGATTCCATAAGAACCCAATTGAAGCGCTTCAATTTCGATTGCTGGCAAATAGTTATGTATTTGCAAGCATGCATGGCTATTTGCCAGCAGTCAACTGGAGCGCATGTACTACGGGCAGGTTCGGACAACTCGTCCAACACACATCTCCCTAAACGGCCGGGGGAGTCCCTGTCTAAGCCCCTGCCCGACGTTTTTTCTACTTTTTCTTTCTCCATTGACCAACTTCTCACCTGCAACGTCATTATAGGTGGTCCTTACCCGCGAATTCGTTCCTGGATTGTTTGCTTTTGTTTGCGTTTTTTAAAGTGGGGGGCGAAGCGTGGCATCATTTTCAGTCCTCCGCTTTACGGCGGCTGCCGGGAGCTCAAGTATTCATCGCCAAAAACGCTCATTTCTTTCTTCCGTTTAGCATGCTGAGTTCATTGACTGAACATAGCGCGCTTCTCTAGGTGCTACCCGCCACTTTCAGCGTGATCCTCATAACTTTGCTTCCAAGTGTCCGAGGTTTAGTGCGGTTGGGTTTTCTACCTCTATTATGCAACTAATGGGACGAGTCGCTGAATGCCTCCAGCTAACATCTCCTAGTCTTCTGCATTTTGAACTCAGAGACCGTAATGTATGCTTCCCCGAACAGGAGAGGGACCCTTCCAATGGTAAGTAAGGTAAGGTATGCTCTCCCCGAAAACTCTCGAAGAAAGGCAATGCCACCTGCTCTCGGGACGTCTCCCGGACTGCAAGGTCAAGACGGGGATATCTCCCGATGTATCCCAACTGCATGTCAATCACGGGGATATCTCCCGATTGCATGTCAATCGGGGAGATATCCCCGAGAACCGGTGGGCGTGGCCTTTCCCGAGAGTTTTCGGGAGAGCATACCTTACCAGGGAGGGGTCCCTCTCCTGTTCGGGGAAGCATACCTTACGGCCCCAGGGCTAAGCCCTTGCAGACGGAAATCAAATCAAAGCCAGCTGTCGTAATTTCATTCCTAGTTGATTACCGATGACAATGATTTCTAGGTACTTAGCGGTCAAATGAGACACAAACTGATTTCTTGATTTGTCCCAATTATTCGTTTGATCATCTTTCGAGTCTTTCCGGGTCTAATACAGAGAGGGGGTAAGTGGTGCGATAGTTGCTACCGCCTACACAAATTTCATTTTTTTCGGAAGGAGACCCCTGTGCTCACCCCGGAGCTTTCTTGTCATGGCAGTAATTGGATTAGTGCAGGCGATATGAACTGTCACACAACATACCCTCCCCTTACTAGATCATACCCTTCATTTTTTTAACAGTGATCCGTTGGTAGACCATACTTTGCCCACCGCAAATCTCCTTTGAAATATTCGTGTTCATCCCCGAATCCGACTAGTATGACAGCATTTCTTCGCTACTTCAATTGCTTCCTACTTTGTATTTGTCACTGTTGTTGGAGTTCAGAAATGTAACGTGATTCAAAAAATAAGCTTTTTTCGATGCTGACATCCAACTGAGCTGTGCAGTGAGGAGTGCGCTCCAATCCTAAACCTTGCTCCGATCAGAAACGCGGCGCCGCATGCGGCGATTTCCTGCGGTGTCGCTCGCTGTTGCTTCCGACAGTGTTCCATGCATTAAAAGAAAGTCTATCAGTTCCTTCTTTTGTTCTTAGTGGTGCCAAAAGTGGCTCTGTGCAAAAAAAATGGTGATAGATCTGTCTATCGGGGCAGAAGCGGTGAACTTCTGCCCAAAGTTGGATCTGTATCTTAGTCCTCAGTCACGAATAGAAATCACCATCAAGCTGCCAAAGGTTTGTTGGTTTATAATTGCATTTAGTTTGCCTTAGTATCATGTGTGTAAACTTCAGTTTACAATACCGGGTCAGTCAATTTCGAATTGGGATCTCATGGAACGTCTCAAGAAAGGCGTTGCTCCGATCCAGGTAGTTTGTTTTTATCTCTTCTTCTTGTGCCTCCATTGAAGTATGTTTCAGTTTGTTTCAATACGTGTGACAGAAAGTTCTCTTGAAGGAGTTACCCTTGAAGCGGATTTAACCACAAGAAAAATAATGAAACAAGTTAGTTCTTGTTAATAATCAGACAGGGCTTCGATCTGTCGAGACCTAAAACTACAACAAACACTTTCCAATTGCAAATGTTCAGGAAAACTAGTAAAGGCAATGAAAGGCCAAATATGGGTGCTAACTTAGTTGGGGGGGGCACGCGGCGGCGCGGCAGTCTGCTCACCTGGGCTCTCTCGAGCGAGACAGTGTAAACTCGAACATTCCAGCTTTTCACGCATGTCAAGTGACTGCCCCCACCCCCCCCCCCTAGACTGCCTACTCCCCCTGGCCCACGGATTTCCGAACATGCCAGGCGAGCAGACTGCCGCGCCGCCGCGTGCCCCCCCCCCCAACTAAGTTAGCACCCAAATATGGCGAGCCAGGGATTGAGCACTTCTGAGCATTGGTGGGAGTTTTGGGATGGGTAGGTAGATGTCTTCTATGGCGGAGGGATGAGTATTTGGTTCATACATCGTCTCACAATTGCTTCTTCGCTTTGCTGTGCATTGATGGAATTTTGTCTGTAAATTTGTGCGCTGAGCGCTGACACTGTGAGGCATTTTACATATTTGAAGATACTATTCCGTCGCAGGAATGTGATTGTATTGCTTTAAGGCGATAAAAGTCCTGGAATCAATGACTGTGAAAGTCAGTGGATTCAGCGATCCTGTACGTGTTCGCGCAGCAGAAGCTAAATCCGACTTTCCTAGGTATACTTCTGTTGCATTTTTTAAACTTTTTTTTACTGTTTTAAAATGAGATTGGTTCAGATCAATACGTTGGCATATTTTTTGAGTGTTTTCACTTACGTGGGCTAATATCCAATCCCAATCGGTAAATGGTGTGCGCGACTTTAGACCTCGGTCAGACTCGGCGATTGCGTCGCTGTACACCAGCGACGGAGTCGCTGGGCGACGATAGGATATAATCAGGAAAAGACTGCGTGGGATGCACTTGAATGCGAGGAAAGTGGTCCTGTAATAATTGACGTGATGAAATGACCCACCAAAAGAAGTTGTGAAATACAACTATCATGGATTTTCCCACTCGATCAAAGAACCAATCAAGTTTCGAGCTAGTTACTTCAAGATACCTTTGAAGTTATTACAATGACAGGGAGGACCACTATCCTGATTAAGAATTTGAAAAAAAAAACCGAGCAGAACAACATGAACGATGGGTGAGGATGATTAATCTCCCCCTGCCAACCGATATCGATCGTGTGCTGAGTAATCGCCCGTTGCTGCCATTGCTGATTCCGTCGCCGGCTACTCCGTCGCCCAGCGACGGAGTCGCTGGTGTACAGCGACGCAATCGCCGAGTCTGACCGAGGTCTTAGTGAGGGATCAGATTTTCAGGCCATGTGCGCGGCAGTGGCATTTCTTCCTATTACGCCACTCCAGTCTCATTGACAACTAAACAAAACAGAATTTCTTCCCATTGAATTCCACTCACTGAATAGTCGGTGTGAATCTAGTAGGGAACTGTGCAACTGCAACACTCGGTAGTGCCTGTTGAGCCGTCTTGCTCTGCAGTCATCGGCATCTATAATGAGACCGGCCTCGTCTAGATCTTCAAATCCTACATCCACATCTCAGTTATCTTACTTTTGAAGAATGCGATTGGAGATTTCGATATCGTATCGGAAACAATTCCTTCTCTCCTGCAGAATTCCTGTGGTGCCGCTGACTGTTGTCAAACTTGCTCGTCAATTAAATCGCGTAAAATTCACACAAGATATCTTTTTCGTGCACTTTACATTTTGATCAACTTCTACCGACTGTACCCGTGAAAACTTTTTGGATGACTACTATAGGATAACCATTACTGCCGTTGGGTTAATATTACGGGAGGAGTTTATTTTTAGGGGCAGCTGTGCATTTACACTGGTCCCTGTCCTTTTTTGTTAAATGGTGTGGGCCCTATATTTCCCATCTGGAGTCCCTTCATAAATGAGGTTTCGTTGTGCTGTGGTGACCAGTTTCTCATGTTTCGCGTGTTTCCAAGTTCTTCAAAATTCTACTTAGCGTTCAAATTTTCAGTCGCCACGATTGGGATCTGTTTTTCATGAAGAACAAGCTCAGCGAGAACAAACCTGGAGAGCGTCCTGATACCATCTACCTTGCTAAGGTGCCCATAAAATGGTTCTCGGTATGCTCTTTTGACTCTTTCCAAAACTGCCTTACTCTACCCTAGTGCTGTCTCGAATTTAATCCATTCAGGAGAAAGGCTCCGACGTTCCAAGTGAAGAGATTTTGAGAACTGCAATGGAATCCTTCGGCAAAGTACGAAGGGTAGACATTCCAGTTTGTGATACACTAAGGAAGGAAATGAATCCTGAGATAAGCGGCTTCAAGACCAAGGGATTTGCATTTGGACCGGTTAGCTCAATTTATTTCTGTATTGTTTTGTCGTAGTGTCATGTATCTCTGATTAAGTTTTCCTACATAATAATGAATAGCATGGGATTGAAGGTTTTCTTCTCTGAAAGACTGAGAAACCTATCGAATTTTGTGCGTATACCTGAAGCTTGTTTAATGGTTGTAAGTGAGCTGATTCCATACCTTCGGCGTGGGCATAGTTTAGGCAATGCACTTTTTTCTCTTGCTCTGCGTAGCATATTTGCACTGATCTATGGGTTGTCTGAACACAGCGTGAGCGTAGATAGCAAACGTATCCTCGATCTCCCCTCCGACATTTCCCATAGAGGCATCCAAGTAATTCTGAAACGAAGTTTCACATGCGATAAGGGGACAGTCACTAAAACTAGTTCAGTCTTTGTAGTGGTTCAGCGATATTAACATATTAACGAGAGCGGTTGCACGCCACTTTTTTGCACGGAGTAAGCCCGATTTTCTTTGTTTATCTGGATGTTTCAAAACTCATAACTCTTCTTATACTTTATTTCGTTAGAAGGACTATATACTCGTTAACCATAAAGAAATTATCGAATTTTCGTGGCTTACTGAATCTCGCTAATGGAAGCTTTATTCTTCAGGAGCTGTTTTTTGAAGCCTACGTCCAATACATCGAATACAGCGGTTTCTCTGACGCCATGGATTCTTTACGTAACATGAAGTGGACCAAAAGAATTGATGGAAAGGTGTTTCATGCCAACGTGAAGGTCGGTCTAGATATACGTTATTAGTGATATATAACCAGTAGGCTAGAGCTTTGATGCATCAGTGTAGCAATAAAAAGTTTGTTGACGGTACTCCATTTATAGTAAGATATTTTCGTTATTTTTCATAAATTACACTACAAATTTTTATCAATTCCGTAGTTGAAAAAAGTTTTGCCATGTGTACTACCTCGGTGAAAGTTTTCTTTCATGGACGGCGATGGTGGATGATTGCGAGCGTGTAATCTCAGGTGGACTTCGATCGTACAAGGCATTTAAGTGATGCGAACATCAAGCGACGCGAAGCTGAACGGGAAAGAATTAATGCCGAAAAACGGCGTATCGTTGAGGAGGAAAAGCGTCGAATGTGAGACTGAAGCCGTTGCGATTTTTCTTTTTTTTTTGTAACCTTATATTTTCAGAGCTGAGAAAGAAGCAGAAGCCAGACGTATATTAGAAGAAAAAGAAATGAGAAGGGAGGAGCGTGAAAGGAAAAGGAAAGAGAAGGTAGTACAGCTGATGACTAGGCTGCACTGTATTGATTATTCCACAGACAGATTATTTCCTTTGCAGTGTGAAGCTGAAAGGCTCAGAAAAGAAGCCGAAAGGCTTAAACGAGAGGAAGAGGAACGTCTCGCGAAAGAGGCTGCTGAGGCATTACGCCGGGCGCTTGAAGACAGAGCTGCAGAATCGAAAACGATTCTTGAGCTTATGTTTGAGCACATTCAGGTAGACTCCCAGTTGAATTAGTTTTTTTTTCGTGTTCTTAATGAACAACCCCAGGACAAAATGGTTAGGACCATGGGATTCAAAAAAGATGTAGAGCAGACGTACTAGTGGGATAAATGGAGTTTATGAATCAACCAAAGTATCCTGCCCTGGTATCTGTAGTAATTCTTTTGATTCTGGTCTAGAAGCTAACTCCCACTGTCGCACACTTCTAAGTTTTTCGAACCCGTTTTGTGAATGAGTTGGTTTTCTATCACCGCAATTGGTCATTGTTTCTCTCCGGCGATCAAAAGAGCTTCATTCGGGACCAACTAGGTCTCACTTGCTTCTTCTTGGCGTGCCTGACTACTTTGCTTCACTCTTGGGGTCTGCTTTGGAAGTGGTGGGTCCTGTGCATTCCTAGTCAACATGCCCCAGTTTTCAGGATTCTGCTGAGCATAATACTTTAGCAATCGAAGTATCTTTTCGAAGAATGGCAAACAATGTGGTGTTATAAGCAAAAAACAGTTTTTGAATGAGTGTTGTTTCAGCGGAAGGAAGATCGTCGCATAGAGGTGCAGGAAGCTCGCTTGAGGGCCGAACGGCGGGCGGCTGAACTGCTGGATATTCCTATTTCGGATAAAGAACAGCATCTCCGTACAATGTTGCTGCACCAGAGAGAGATTCGAATGAGAGAAAAGGTTGGTGACTGATCACCCCGTCTGCTTATCACTTCGAACACTCTCTTGGTATACTCATCGGTAACTTTTACGTTTACGGCTGAAGGAGAAGATTCGGCATGCGCAAGACCAGAAAGAAGCGCAACAGTGCTCTTCTGTAGATCTCAAACAGGGCAGATCTCGGAGTAACGAAAATCCGAACCGAGAGGTGCTCAAGTGCTGAGTTTTCAAGGGAACTGAAGTGCAGTCCTAAGCGACATCAAACAAGGAGGAATTCGTCAGAATCCAGTGATCGGTCCCATGCCAGCTTGAAGAAGCATCGACATAGACCTCGACGATCTCACAAGTCTAAAAGTGATTCAGTAGAGGATAGTGACGCGGAACTGAAGCGGCGTAAGCGCAGATCGAAGGACAAGGAGGAATCGTCCTTCTGATGTGGAACACAAAAGTACCAGTCATCATCGACAAAGAAGTTCTAGTGACTCCTCGGGTAGCTACAGTGATTCACACCGATCTCATCGTAAACATCGGCATCACGACCACAAAAAGAGTAAGAAAAGGAGGCGTAGTAAATGATGTAATATTTTTCTTGAATGTTAACACCATTTTTTTCTCCAATAGGTACATGTTGAAGTTTACTGTAATCTTTTCAGTTATTGTGATCCTCACGTTGACGTTATGTAGGTTAGATGGCTGTACATTGGGCATAATCTTCGATCATCGGGTACATTAGACTCTTAATTTGCTTTTGTTACTTTGCCTAATTTGAACATTTTTTGACAACATGAATAAATATAGATAATTTTATCTTCGCAATATTTTAACAAAAACTGCCTATTGCAGTTCTGGTATGCTTCTATAATGGACGAGAATTATCTCTTTTCTCTTCCAAGGATGTGTTATTTTGTGGATCTTGAAGGGATTTTGAAGAACTACCCTGGTTTTTCCGAGTCATATTTCGTCTTTTATTTCCTGAGAAATGTAGGTATTTAAGGCTAATTACGGCTATATTTGAAGAATCGGCAGTTCAGGCAGGCCTAGCAAATAGGTGTGCGAGAGTGCTTGAAATTTAGTTGCAACACGTTGCTAGTAAGCGTAGCAGCATAGGCTATTCAACTAAGCGCAAGTCCTATTTGACACGGGAGTCTCGTCAAAAGGTCGGTAATTGTAGCGTTTGTGGAGGGTTTCAGTGGTGGTGACATTTGTGCGCTGTACGCGGTACGAAAAAGAATTTTCTTCATTTGTTTTCGAGGGGTTCTTTTCAGGTCACGGTTACTTCTGAATGTTTGCAGTGAGCAGTATATCGCAGCGACTCAATGAGGCAAACGAAAGAGCCGTTATACTTGGTATTTTGGCAGATGCGAGAGCGGTATGTTAATATCCCGATGACATTTCCGCTTGGTTTGATTCGGATATGCTGAACTAAAACGAGCAACCAGCAACCAACTGTCGAAAATGCCTCAAATAAAACCTGGCGCTCAACCTACTTGGAATAATCGGCTTCGTCTGCCTTTTACGAAATTGGGTATCAACCGGAGCGATCGAGTCTAATTTGGGATGGCTGGAGCGAGGGTCACACATGATCTATGCAGGACTTTCTCCTTAGGGGCGGGTATGCATCAAATCTTTGACGCCATTCGCGAAAACTTTTTTTTTCTATTTCAGTGTTTTGGAGACCGCGTAGCTGTGGCTAGGTTGTGCATAATGTTGCGAGGTCGAATTTTGGAAATGGGCTCAAGGATGGTGGGCTAAATGGATTCCCTAGAAGAATTCTAACTTATTTGCAGTATCCAAAGAGAGCGAAAAATTGATGGATATCAACAATGTCTAAGGAGCACAAAGTATTCTGAAATGTGCATCGTGTGCATAGTGTGTTTTTTGGTGCACAGTTTCCCACAAATCACAATTAGGCGCGGAGGTCGTGAAAAAATTGGTAGGAAGTAGGCCAGATGCAGTTTTTGAGCAGCACCCAGGAGGTCGCGATCACCCCTAAATCTAAAGTTTTTTTTTCCGAGGCAACCAAGAGACGGGAAATCGACGACTGATCTTGAGCGGAGCCAAATTCAAGTTTGTTTGGCCCGTTCTGTAAGGTCAGCCGTGTTGGTGCGCGATAGCGCCGAACTGGTATTTGTTTGAGAGCGTTGTAAAAGCCTACTACAGGAGGTGAAGTGTGCCCTTGTGACCTAGCGTCGTCCTTTCAGTAGCGGCAGAACGACGTTGGTAAGCCACTTCCTTTCGCTGTGATGACCTCCTCTAACACTCACACCCTGTTTTCACAGCGTTTCTGATGTTAAGATAATATACTAGCTTATCTTTTACAGTACTTTTAACTTCGCTAGCAATGCATTCGATGTGATGATAATGACTGTGTGGCTGGTCATTCATCAGTACGGTAGTTAGAAGTTCCGTAGTCAGTACATCGCTAGACTGCTATACTGGGTTATAAACAGGGTTGAAGTGGACCGAGCCTTCCAAACTGTTTTAATCCAATTCACTAGATTGTAAATAATAATTGAAATCTCGAAGCAGGGTCAAGGTCTTCGTTGCATTACCGCTGGTTGTGTAATGCTGGAAGTATGCTTAACAACCCATGAATAGTTGATGTATGCATTTTGATCGCAACGGTTCTTCAGGAGATTGAATGGGACAAAGACTGCTCGTCAGTACTCGAAGGTATTATTGGCAACAGCAATAAGATCGTCAAGTATCTCACGCAGGGCGAGGTTTGGAATTAAAACTTTCTTCTCTTTTCCTTGTTCAACCACGTCGAGATACGACAGGTGAAGCAGGGTCTGTTCCAATAAAAAGGCGGTGGTGGTGCCGCCTACAGTCATCTCAGGTTTTGCAGGGGAGTAAGCTTAAATGTGATTGTGAAAGAGGAAGTGACCTGGTTCACGCACTCGGAAGTTTTCTTTCTCTGCAAAGATGGA
>MU883528.1:0-12801 GCA_036418205.1 Ostertagia ostertagi | reverse complement strand
GCGCTGACTCTTCTGCTGACTCTGACTTCCTGCCGTGCGACGGGGTGGGGTTTTTCTGCTTTAAGTTTGCTATTGAAACTATCCAGGTTGGAGGTGGATCCCGTTGATGATTGGAAAGGGATGGGGTCGCGCTTGGAGCTTCTTTGGGGTCGTAGATGTCAGAATTTGTCCCTACACGAGGCTTGACACTGGTCCCGAGCAGTTATTGATCTATGATTTTTTTCCACAGCTTCGTCCTCAGGACTTAGTTTTTGGCTTTCAGGAAGCAGTTAGCCGCCGATGAACAGCAACAAATACTGGAAGTGGAGCGTAAACGTCGTGAAGAGGCGGAAGAAGCTGCTCGACAACGAGCTGAGGAGGAGCGTCTCGAACAAGAGAAACTTCAGTAAGTCCACTTGAACTCTCATCTTAATTGCCGCAGCACTCTTACGGCATCCCGTTAGCGAATAACGAGACTGGGAATGATGTCATTGTGTTTTTCGTCTTTCCGAATCCTCTCAATTAGTTTCGTCAGCGCTTCGCTCAATCGTATTCTATTCTAATGCACTTAACAGCTGCTAGTCTTATGCTTCTGGTCTCTTTACTGGTTTTTGGAAACGTTCCTAACTATCCTTATAACAAGTGATCGTATCACTTATCAAGGCTCATTCGGCCGCTAGACCATGTTAGTTACCGAAAAATGATGGGTATTTGATGGGTACTGAAAGAGCTATGGGGGCGCTCATGTCCTTAGGAGGGACATTGAAGTGAGTGGGCCACTCATAGAACTCGGGACTAAGCCTTAGGGAGGGGAAAGGATTCTGGAGAGGATGTGAGCAACCATTGTTCTCCCTGGTGTTTATTCCCAATCCTGGGCTTAGTCCTAGTGTCACCTACCAGCGGTTTTTGAATGCCCTGTTTTGAATGTCCCCCTAAGGACATGAGCTTCACTATGGGAAATGGCTTTATCACAGCGCTTCGGTGATCTGAGACCAGTCGACGTCGACACATTCACAGCTCCGCAACCCCCCCCCCCCCCCCACCAATCGCTCATCCAAAGCGCGGCCGTCGAGGCGGGAGGGGTGCATAACCACTGGCTTCTTCTCGTGTAAAGACTTTGGCTAACATTACCGAATAACTCGTGCAAAAACAACCTCCCTTTACGCCCCCGCTTCGCAATTTTCTCACAGGTAGTTAACCTTGCTCAACTTTAAATGCAACCCTCTTTCGAAAATCTCAAGTGCGACGCTTTCGTTTGAATGATGCCGTACGGCGGTCAGTCCCACCTACAGAGTTGACGAAGTGATTGACTATATCGTAATGGTTCCAGTGAAGAAATCTACAGCGATATCATGGACGATGTCTTTACAAAGCGTACATTTCTATATATTCATTACATCTATCTTTTCGTGGCATACTAGTTAAAATTATAATATCGTATTGAGAAATCCCCGCAAAACCCTTATCTGCTAACGAGTAAAGTAAGCTGCTATCCCGCACGTGATCTCAGTCAGATAAGTCTGCAGAGATAAGCTTGACATGAAGTGGGATTCGCACTTTATTATCCTGCTGCTGGAAAAAGTTGAGCTTGTAAAGCCCCGTGGGATCATGGGGCCGACAGCTGTTTAACTATGCCTTCGACAGCGGGATAGGCAACTCTTCCAAGCACTCCAATCGTTCGAGCGAACTTTTTCCTATGACTTCGGGCTCTCCCGCCCATTCTCATTAATTTTCCTCCGCTGATTTCGTTTCGGTTTTTTCAGATCGAGTTGCTTTCTTCAGCTAACATTCCATCTTTCCATCATTCATAGGTACCTTGTGTTACAAAGCTCGTGCTCGCTGGTATCCATTCAGTACAGCCTCAGTTCCTACTGGTTGGGATATACTGCCTACTGACATCGATTGTGATGGCGCCTGCGACATCTGCCCTTATTACGTGCCAAGTAATACAGTGCGTACCAAAAGTATGTGGACACCCTGGAATCGATTCTCAGGGGTCAGCTAAAGGCTTTCATGTCATGAAACTTCCACCATTCAACTCCTAGTGGTCGATAACCTACACTGATATTTTCGGCGAAAGATTTTGTTCCAACCTAGTGAACTATTTTTCGTGGAAAGTTTTTTCTTTGTATCAAAATTATGTGGACACACTTTTTGAAAAACGGCAATATCTTCAGAATCTGAAATCGGTAGGCCTACCAAAGTTTCTAGTAAGTTGAGCCATTCTGTTTGGCATGCTATGAATGGGGTCTGGATACATGTCTTGCAGATCTGTTCCCAACTAGCAAATTTCACCGACGTGTTAGGTCACTTGTGATATTACTCTTTTGTTCAATGACGTAGAGACCGTGAACCAGGATACCTCTAGGTTTTCGAAAAGGATGAAGTCTGAGGAATACGCTAGCCGACTTGCCAATCGAAGTAATTGTGTTTAGCATTTTTTCAAATGGAATGGCGTCAGGGATTTTTCCTGCAGAACAAGTGATTTGCGACAATGACTTTTCGGAAAAGGTTGTAGCCGGGACTCAAGCACCTCATTATAATCCTAGATGTCTACCTAACATGTTGGCAAGCCAAACTTCCAATGTCCCCCTCCTTTTGGAACCACCCCAGACCTTTGATGAACATCTTCCGAATTGTCTCTTCGAGCACATCTGCGGGTCCGACCAAAGTCTCTCCAAAAACCTCAAGACCCACCCGAATAGTGAGGAATAAGCTTCTTTCTGCCAGTCGAGTTGGTCTATGAGAGAAATTTCCACAGAAAGTCTTTTATACTAATTTTACCATTTCCACGAAAAGCACTGTCTGTGTGGGTTCAAAGTATCATGTTGTGATCCTTTTTTGAGTGGGAATTCCAACCTTGCCAACCTGAACCCGCATTCATATACAAAGCCTTCTTCATCTTCTTTCGTGTCGTGTGCTCAATTGATTGAATGAGACACCGATTGGTCTTTTTTAAGATCGGGAAGATCATTTATGCGTAAAGTTGAGTAGTACGAAAAGAAGAATTTGAGAAAATTAAGGCTATTTCTCTCTGCTGTTTCGAACAAATAGCGATTGAGAACAACCCTCAGTCAAGGTTTTCATTTTTTTAGCTTAGCTTATTTCAGGATCTTCGGATTTCTCGTTCCAAACGTACTATGTGACTCAGTGACATGGGGTGGTTGACGTGCTATTTCGCAAAAAGGAAGGTTCAGAAGCATGGGAGATCCCATTTCTGTGCTCGGTCTTTCTTCAGAAAACGCTTGCCGTGAAGAGGAATGATGCCAGAATAAGTAACGAAAGGAGAAGTAAAAATAGGTTAGGAAATCGATGCAAAAACTTCATCTGCCTCAGGGTGTCCACATAATTTTGATACAAAGAAAAAACTTTCCATGAAAAATAGTTCGCTAAGTTAGAACGAAATCTTTTGCCGAGAATGTCATTGTAGGTTATCGACCACTAGGAGTTGAATGGTGAAGGTTTCATAACACAAAAAGCCTTTAGCTGACTCCTGAGAATCGATTCTAGGGTGTCCACATACTTTTGGTACGCACTGTATCTGTTGGGTAAAACGGAGTGGGCAACTTTGGTAGGTCGGGCAAAGGCTTAATGCTGCGCGCTCTTACTTATGGCGAGAGCTTGAAGACCTTTCCATTCCAATGAATAATTTGTCAATCGCTTGGTAACAGCGTGCAACCTGCTGAATGTGTTGAAACCCGGCAGATCAAAGCTTCGGAGTTGGTCTTTTTTCAAACGGTCTCTAAACATTGATGAAAAGCACGGCTTGTGCTGACGGTCGGCATTGCACTTGCTACCACGGAATGTCCAGCACCCCTAGCCCTCTCGGGATGTCGATACGTTTCCCGCCCTCCTCTTTTTTCTTTCTTCGCCACTCTTTACCTTTTTTGTTCTATTCTCTTAGTAGGTCCTCGTCCTGTCTTAAAGTAGGACATTCACCTCGCTTATATCCGCCTTGTCTTTGGCCCCGGTCCCGGTACTGGGCCCGATCATTTACCTGCGGCCATCGATGGCTGTTTTAAGTTTTGATTTGAAGACTACACTCAGTCGACCACATTACCACACCCGTCCATCTCACCCACTCTTTTTTCTCCCAACCAAGTCGACGAGGGGGCCAATTAGTACGTTCCCACTAAATTTTGTCTACCTTTGCCCTACTTCCATTCGAAAATCTCCGACAAACTTCCATGCTGAGATAACCCCTGTCGAATACATATTCGGAACTGCCGTATTTCACAAACCCCATTGTTCACAACACTTTCGCATATTCCCGCTAACTCGAGAATGCGACTCCTTCTTGAAATCGCAAGCTGTGATGGCCACTCGTTCGAACAGTGCAACGACAGTTTCCCCAGTCTTGGTGAAACGGACCGTGCATTTCTGCTCATCGCTGGCTGTCAGTTCCACCTACATGTTGCGCAATCACTGAAGCCTAAGGAAGGTTTGGGTTAGCGCACTGTCGTTAAGTTTATGCTTACACATGGCTTTGCGGGCCTGTCTTAAAGCCGTATGATTGGGCTCTGGTGCTTAGTCGTAAGCTTGCTCTGAGTGTCGAATGAACGGCGTCTCTCGCAATTTGCAGTGTGAACCTGACTCCAGGAAGAGAAACGCCTACCACCCGGTGACACCAGTTAAAATGAATTTTCCTCCTTTTTCATAACCCATACGAAGAAAGTACTTACTAGTGCATGGTGGATTTTGAACTGTTGAAACCCTTTCTTACCTTTCCTCAAACTTCTGCTATCGTTCACAGCTGAGGAGTTGCATTTGGTGCTTGTCTTGCTGATCAACGCTCACAATAACCATGAAGATCATCGCTATAAAACTCAAGAATTTCTCCAGGAGCGCTACCTATGATACCCAATCCCGGCAGTCTATAAAGCTTCACGTCATAGAAACTCGTTTTTTGTCCGAGCCGAGCCAGCCATAGCCCCGCTCCATAGCCGTCAGCAATTCACCGCTGCCGTCACCGCCTCCGATATATTAAATTGCGTTTCAGGCTTCACTTTTTCATCTATACCACGCGAAATTCTATTCTATTCGCCCACAGAAAAAAAAAAAGCCACATTAGAGACCTAACTTCCTTTCGGTTGCACTCCGCCTCATCCAGGCTTCCAGCACATCCGGGCCGCCCTGCTATCCTATCTCTTCCCGCTGACACTTGAGAGCTCACTGAGAAATTACCGCTGTTTTAAATGTCATTTTGCCGACCATATTTCATGGCATGCGTTGTTCCCTTGAGAGCGAGGGAGTAGGCGCACTTTTCCTCCGTCCGAGAATTTCAGCGAAGAAAGCTGGAGGAATGCGTGCGATGGAAGGGTCTCCCAGAGGCCCTCGGAAACATCCCCTACTTCCCACTCCAAGCATCCTGACAGCGTTCTGGCTTGATTGCTATTTGAGCCCAGGTTTGGATCCAGCTGCTGAACTACCTTCGCTGGAGACAAGGGAACCCTCCCTAAATTTGATTTTTTTTTGCTTCAGAATATTTTCTTTGCTTCGAGCATCTTTTTTATTTTCACATAAACTCGTTGCAAATATGCCCCTACTGCAAACGAATGAAATTTGAAGGAATTTCCGGCGCTATCGCAGGATACGGGGCATTGAGGTGGTAATGCACCTAAAACCCTATGAAACACCTCCTTTTCATTGAAAACAGGACTAACCATAAGTCCCAGGTAGGGCGGAGGGGAAGTGATTCTAGGATACGTGGGCAATTCTCATTTCACCCGAAATTCCTGCACCTCGTAGGCGTATGTAGTCCAGAAGATGCCCCGTACCTTGCGATAGTGCCGGATTTCCTTCTTCATCCCCAGCCAAGAGGTTCAGCATGGATCATATGAATTGAGCCTATTGAGCCAACAGGTCACATCATTAGCTCACTAGTTCGACCTCACTCCCCGCCCTCCCCCTCCTTTGTGCCCTTCGAAAGTTACCACTTCAAGCCTTTCAAAGGGTTTAGTGAGCTGTTGAATTAATCTAAGGAAGAGCACTTCATTTCCGAACTCCTAGGAACGCATCATCGCCCCGTCATTCATGGATTACTGTATCGCCAGTTGTCGTCATAAAGCCATTTTTCCGCATACAATTGGAATAGCCGTACAATTATTAGGAGGGTTGCGTTTTCCAATGAAATTTCCTGGTAAATAGCTATTATGCTCTATTAACTCATTTAGCCATTTTTTATGACGTTCGCATTTACTATTTTTAACAGGAGAGCTCATTTGAAGGATGTTATCAACGGCTGCAAAAGGGGAACTTTGATCGGGAACCGAGAGCCATTTAATTAGCTCAGTAGTGTGACAACCATATATTTGCTGGACGTCCCCCGCAGTTCTCAATCTTTATACTTTGGCTTGAGCCCTCAGTTTACGAAGCTTCAAAACTAACTATAAATCTGATACAAAATCAAAGTGGTAGCTGCCGATGAGATTATGTGGATTGCGCCATGCATCCGGTCTTATATTCACCTGACATGGAATCTTCAGACCACGCCTTGTTTCCATCATTTCAAACGCCAAATTATAAATCCTCGGCGCGCGAGTCGCCATCCGTGCAAAATACCTTTACCTATGTATACGGAGTTTCATCTGATCAACCAAGTTACGGATACAAGGGATGGGACCTTGGTGTGATCAGCTATTTCCTAGTTGCGCCCAATGCAATCACCATTCCCAATCCAAAATTCGCAATCATATGGCATAACGAATTTGGTCCTAGTCGCAATGAGACTATCGGCCCGACCGAATGCTAATCAACTATTTCCTTAATCTCTCCCGCCATGCAGGCCTGTTACCCAATCAAGTCAACATTTCGGAGCGGATAAATCTTACGTCTTGGCCTGGCTTCAAATTTAAACATGATTTGATCTCCCCGAAAACTGAAAACCTGAAGTAAACGACGCGCCATTTCTTCGACACCCCCTCCTCCCCTCCGTACTGCTGTCAAGATTTTGGGCGCTATCGCAAAATGGGAGCATTTTTATTTGTTTATTTATTTGACAGCATTGTGGTGGCAAGCATTTAAAATCGCGGGGTCCCCCAGAAAAAAACAAAATTGCGTTTATCCCCCCCTTTTTTAAATACTGTCTCAAGCTTGAGCGGAAGAAACAGAGGCTCCAAAGATTCGTGAGCGCCATGTTCACATCTCGCCCCGCATCTTGCTGACCCCCTGCCTAGGGTTAGTCTTAAGCAGCCCCTATTTGCGCCTAGGTCCCCATTTTTTGTCGATTCCAATGTCACAAGGATTTACGAATACGCTACGCCTCAAATGGCCTGTAACCGAGCAATCACTGAACGACGGTAATGTTGCTCAGTGCGCAGGCTTCCAACGCAACCCATCTTCAAGCTGGTGTTGATTTTTTTGCGAATGCTGCGCAAAGCATGCCGATATTCAAGACACGAGAAAAATGAAATTGAAAACAGGAAAGGACCAATTATGATATAGTGAAGGCTCAAGTCTTTCGCTGATTCTACTCTGAAGAATCGTTCCACGCATTTATAGTAAGTGGGCCCATGATGGAGTACGGAGGTACGCTGAATGAAAAGCAGCCACAGAGACCTCACCCGACAGCAGTCTGTACACTTCATTTGAACGTTTTTCTTAGCCTAAATTGGATGTTGTTCAATCCCCTCCGAACTCTCCATTGACTGGTGCAGTAAGCATTCGAGCCGCCTAAACATAAATATTTTGTCCTAGTCTCGCAATATAAGGAGGACCCCCTAGGACTAACGTAAGGCTTAGAGGGGGCAGAGACTTTAGAGAAAATGGAAACTGCTCAAAAATTACGCACCCTAGATTCTGTCCCCTTCGCCTAGCGCTGGGTCTTGTTTTCCAAAAAAAAATTC
Organism: Ostertagia ostertagi; assembly: GCA_036418205.1. Taxonomy (NCBI): domain Eukaryota; kingdom Metazoa; phylum Nematoda; class Chromadorea; order Rhabditida; family Trichostrongylidae; genus Ostertagia; species Ostertagia ostertagi. Next base: position 4,978 of record MU883528.1, on the reverse strand, counting down.
CTTACGTGGGTTCAAATGCATTGCCACTATAATGCCCCCGTATCTTGCGATAGCGTCTATTTTTTTCTAGAAACAATGCACGGCGCATCCCATGAGGGGATTAATCGAGCTAGGCCAACTTATCTTTGGTGCTGAAAAATGGGAGAAGAAAACGCGATTTTGGTTTGGCCAGTTACCGTATTCCATCCTTCAGTCGATGTGGCATCACTCCTGGTTGACACGGAGATTGCGTGGTCGTTTCAAGTGCATTCTACTGCTGCTATGGATGTCTCGGAAAATGCTTCGTCTTGCTAATTCATTTAAGACACATTGTTTTTGTGTAACGCAGCGGGCCTTCGGCTCGCATTCTGCTTATTGATCGGACAGAACCAAAAACGTGGCTAGGGAAAGCGTCCAACTCCGCAGGCCGGATACCCTCAGGGCGATTGAAGACGTGTGAAGTGGTGGTGGGAGCGGAAAGCTACAGGTATTGACTGCCGATTCGGTGTGAAGGAATGTCGAATTTTGGCCTTGAAAGGGTCTCGCGGGGGCCTCTTGCCTTCTGCGATGATCGCTCGACCAGCTCATTTCACTGCCAAACTTCAACGCTGAAAAAGTCAGCCAAAAACATCGTCAATTTCCTGCGTCTCTGCTGAACCTTACAGCTGCCTTAAAAGGCTGGCTCGATCTGGTGGTGACCAGTGTTGAGGCGAATTTTCCCAATGACAAAGCGTCCGTTCATTCCAATATTTTGCAAGAGTCAATTCTCTAACTATCCACTCTTCTACAAAGCATCTTTCTTGTCTGAAACCAAATCGTCAGTTCTATTCCAATCTTACCAAGGTTCCATCAGGCATTGACCACTGATGTTTGGCTCCATCAAATCCCTTTTCTTATTTTCTCGAGCTGCAGCGTAAGGAACCTAATCCCTCCCCCGAATATCATTCACTGCTATTTTTGGAAGGAATTTGCCGAGCAGTGCAAATTTTTAAGCACGTAGCGCTCCATCGTGCCTCCTCTTGAGGAGCCTTCAAAATTGTTTGAACTATTACAGAACAAAGCCCAACGGCTGGATTTCTTAATCTCTGCTCAGTTCCGTTTGCATTTATGTCCACTTCTCAACGAAGTGAGCAGCTTTACCCGACCTATCCTCTCGGGAAACCTTCGCGTCGGTTCCGAGCCTGCTGCTTTTTTTCCAATGAGTATGTCGAGCGCTAGCGGCCAGCACGCTAGGCTCATATGCTAAACATAGTCCCATAATAGCAAACCTCCCACCGCAAAAAAGTACCTCGCCAAGAACGGCCAGTTTTCAATTGGTTAGTATAAGGCTGGGAAATGTAATGCATGTGATGTGAACATAAATTTACCTGAAGGCAAATTTTGATAGGAAGGCAGTGCATTAGAAATAAAATTAGGGGTGGTCAGTGGTACGGGGATGAAGAGAAAACCATGAAACGGCCCAGAACCACATGAGAACCACCCATTTTTGCCCCTTGGTTTCCGAATTGATGGACTCTCATCGGTGCTGCCCTCTTCAACGCTCACGCTCTTACTGCTGAACGGCTAGAGGGTCGGACAGCGACAGAGGGACGTAGCGCTCTGATAGCCCGGGGAAGGCCACTGCTAGATCGCCGATGGCATATCCTTTCGATGCAACTGCGTCGGTCCGCACCAGGGTCAAACCGTTACGTTGACCATATGAGCGACGTTGGACCGATCGTTCACCCGCTCTTCCGCGTCGCGTCGTGTCTCCGTGTACGTTCACTCCGGCATTACTCTCATTCGTCGCGCATGCGACTTTGTCCCAACGGAACGCTTGAACCCTGTCCGCACCCTTAGCGGGTCTGCTTGGCTCCAACTAGGTAACTTCCCTTTTTTCGACCTTCTACCTTGTCGTTTAATCCTTCTTTTGATCCTACGGAATCGGAAGAACACTGTCTAGCCAATCAAATACATCTGCAAAAAAAGACAACCTAATGGGTTACGCAATTAGAAGCTTCATCGTTCGCCGTGCTCATCATAAATTTTCTTTAGAATCCTCACAATATCATATGGGTGTGAGTCGGGTGTGTTTTGCGAAGATGGCGCAGCAGTTCATCGCGCGTGTGTACGGCATCGATCCGTAGTGCACATGTCGCGCGCAGCCGCGTTGCCGCAATACATACTTGCTGACCCACCTTCATGTCAGATTACATATCACTAAAGCACACCAACCTTATGAGCGTCATAGTTGCGATCATTACGTGCGATAGGCGAGTAGTCGATCAACCGCAGTAGGCAATAAGGGGACGCTTGATTGTTGCCTCCGCCGATGGGCGATCGCCTAATCGCCTAGTCTATACGTATGTTTTCCACTACAGACGGATCGCCTAATCACCGAATCGCACGTACGATCGCCAACTATGAACGCTTCATAGGTTATGTTACTTCAAAGCCGTCCAGCAATGGATTCATATTTTATGACTTACAAATGTCTAAAAACAAACAAAGCCCCCTTCTTATGTAGCCTTGCTGCATTTTGCTAATACTACATCTTATTTTCAGTAAAACTCAGGCGGCAAAAATCCATTGCAATCCAGAACAATTTCAGCCCGTCCAACGGTATCAACAGCAGCAACCAATTTTTCGTCTTAAGAACACTTGCGTAGGCCGTGAAATTGAAATCTTCTAAGCCTTTTGCTTCAAAGATTGCCTAATGAAAAATCTTTATTACTCGTAGTCGCGAGTAATAGGACAAGTAAGTATGGGAAATAAGCATTGTAACCTGTTCGGTTACCGTTTGCGGCGCTATCGCAAATTTACAGCAGCATCCTCTAGGACTAAGCCTGGAGGGAAGGATTGAGACTGAAAATGCTACGCACTCAGAGTTTTCTCCCCCTCCTGAGGTCCTTTTTACCGAAATGGACGTTTAAAACGCAATTCTCAGATACATTGCCACAACGACCCCGTATCTTGCGATAGCGCCCTCTTTGCTGAGTTGAGGAAACTCCTCCACAAGGACGACTTTCGACACCTTACTCGGCAGTTGACACATTTTACTAGTGATTCTGTGAATAATTCGAATCTAGGTCGAAGATGAGAACTAGTAATTCTTAGCGATATAGCTCGAAGTAACAGAAATAGTAAAGCTGGACTACAGAGGATTCTGCCGAGGAAAACATAACCTAGAGCTAAGAAAACAATATGAACTTCAAGCCTTGAGAAATATTGTGTTGTCTCCGCACTTTCAGGCATGTCTATCCTAGCCTAAGGTCATCAAGAGCCACAATACTCGCTGTAATTAATTCATGCCCTAGCTTGCCTGGTTTACTGCTTGACACATGTAGCTACACCTACGAAGCTGCTCGATTACGAAAAGCTGTTGCTCTGAAAATTTCGCCTCGCCATTTATCCTTGTTTGGGTCCGACTCTGAGGCAATTAGTCTTTTGCTCTTCAGACGCAAACAACTGGCCGAGGAACGTGAAAAGGAAGAGCAGCGATACAAACTTCGCCATGGCCACCGAGGCTCAACAGGCAGAGGCGCTACGAATCGAAGAAGAGCGAAGGTTTGCTTGAAATTTTCACAACCTCTACCCTATTGTGCTGTTCAGAATATCATCATCTTTTCTATATGAGTCATTTATGTCTTTTTGCAGAATGGCCGCAGCAGAGCGCGAACGTCTTGACGCGACAATCGCCGCGCGACTGTCTCGCGATGGAGGCGGAGCGATGATGGACACGCCCACGACGAGCATGTGAGCCATTTGCGCCTGTTGTGTACTCATTGTTTGATAATTGAGCGCTGAAAAAAGGGGCCGACCGTGTCAGCAGCAGTGTTCTTCAGCTGTTGCTTTAGGTCATCCGGCTCTTCTATTGATTCGACAGGATCCAAGCCGAAAGGAAAATACGACTTATCAACATGGAGATACGCGGAACTGAGAGATACCATCAATACCAGTACAGGTAGGCAGAATATCCTTGAAGTTAAGCTTTCATATCATCACAGCGCCTGTTAAGTTAGCTCACTTGAAGGAAAGGGGGGGGGCGTTGAAAACCTTTGGCGTAATTGGCTAATTGAGAATAGTTATCTCATAAAGTGGAATTAGTGCTATCAGTGCTCTACCCATAAAAATGCTAGATGTTCATGTTCTAACGCAAAATTAATCCCTTGGGTTTATACCACTGAAATGAAGAGCTGTTCAACTGTAATCATTGCCTTTCTAGTTTTCTTGCTACACACGAAGTTAAAAGGGATGACCTGAACTGTCCATACCATCATATGGCAATTGGGCTCTCATGTCGAGGGAGAGGGGGGGGGGACGGGTGGGGACATTCAAGTGAGTGGCCCAATTTCTGCACTCGGGATTGAGCCTCAGGGATGGGAAGGGACTCGGGGGATGATGTGAACAGAATGCAATCTCCCTAGTTTTCTCCTCTTTCTTGGGATTAGTCATAGTGTCACTAATGTCGGCCCCTGTTTGGAATGCCTCCCCCCAAGGACATGAGCGCCAGAAATTGGAGTTGGGAAGATTAGGGAGGGAGATAATTCCGTTACACGCCTAGTATAAACTCTCCCTCTATCAGGAGCTCTACGATGGTGGTTACACTTTGGGCTTCATCTCAATTACGAATGGTAAGCAACCGATAGTGAACTTTCCACACTTGTCCCAAATAATAGTCCCAGAAAGGTTTTAGGATGGTGATAAGATCGGCTGTTGCTCACTGATGTCATTTTTGGTGTTCCCTTCAAATTATCGTCATTCATTCTGAATATCCTCGAATACACGTCTTTCAACTCCTGTCCCGAATAATAGTCCCATAAGAGCTTCGATTGGTAGCATCCGCAGGTGTAGATGCCACCGGTTTCCTTCGTTCTCCACTGGTTCCACAATTCCCCTACTTGGATGGCTTTTCCATCCTGTGCGCACCTTTCGGCCCTGTCACATTTTTTTCATGAGACTTGTGGAATCCATTTTCCCGAGAGGTCAACACATTTCGTCCAATCCCCGAAAGGTTTTC
>MU883527.1:0-14022 GCA_036418205.1 Ostertagia ostertagi | reverse complement strand
CGCGGTTTATGTCCCACTCACTAGTGCCTAATTATTTGGATGGATGTAAGTGCGGTCACTGAGAAGGATCTACCCTTATGTAGTATCCACATGATGGTCAATGAGTTAATGGCGAAAGAGCCGTTACTGATGGCAGGGTTTCTGAAAGTAAACTCGTCTAGATGGATCTATTTTTTGGGGTGGAACCCTCTGTGTTGGTTTACAGTTGTTAACATATCTATTTGATTCTCAACGGAAATCGAAGTCATGGCTCACTTTAGAAGAGTCTGCTAACACCACAAAACAGGTCCTTTCTGTCTCCAACATAAGACAGTGAGTCTAAGTGGTGTAATGGCAGGTGGCTGCCGAGCACGAGCACGGGAATCCAATTTTGGGTCGTACGTCGTTCACGCCGCCAACCAAGCCTTCTCATTCCTCCTGGGTGAGTTAATTGCTAGGGTTGTCTGGGAGAATAAGAACACTGACTTTTGCATGCGCTCACCCTTCTGATTCATTGTACAGGCCAAATCGCATTCAAAGTGCCATTGCAATTTTGAGTGGAAGGAGAATGCGTGGCGCATCCCAAAACTGAAGTTTCCAACGCCAAATGCTTTACTTTTTATTATTTTTTACAAACGTACTAATGAAACCTGTAATTTTGTGTCTCTCCACAAGGATAGCTGGCAGTGACATTTTTCGATTTGTTGCAATAGCCATTGTACCCACCCTCGCCTCGTCTGCAAATGCCATTCTTCTCGGTGATCCAATATAGCCAAAGTGCTACAAAGGCCGATGGCCAGAGCTCGTAGGTCGGAACGTGATTAACGTTGCACGGCGAGGCCAACACTGCAAATATGCAGCATGTGTGAAACTTGCATGAGAACCCTTTTCAGGGGAGAAAAGGCTTCAGCTGGCTTGAAGGCGCTTATTGATGTTAATGGCGGAAGTGGTGTAGTGGCAAGTGGCGCGCTTACCACGCGAGCGGTCCGGGATCAAATCCTGGGTCGTGAGTCGCCCGGGCCAACCAAGCCTTCCATCCCTCCGGGGTCGGTTAATTGGTACCAGACTTGTCTGGGAGGATAAAAACACTGACTTGTACATCGGCTGGCAAGTCATTGTATAGGCCACATCGCATTCAAACGCCACTACGAATGTACAAATGGAAGTAGAATGCGTGCCGCATCCCAAAAGGGATTGATCAACGGCAAATGCTTTATCCTTTTTATTTATAGTACAAACAGCTGGTTGAAGTCACAGAAATGTTCCTCATTCGAGTTGAATCTGTATCATTGAAATGGCCTTTGAAGGAAAATCAGACTGCATTGGGTTTATGTCGGAATTATTTCGAAGGATTTCATTAGGAGATCAAGAAAGTGAGACTCTCCCAAGGCTATGGATCTACTAGGTTCCAATTTGCTACATTCAGTTTTTTGTTTATTTATTTGGACGTGGGTGCGCAGACAACCAACGATACCAGGTTACTTGAATGTTTCATGAGGAGAGTGAATTTTCTAGTGCGAAGCAGATACAGAACCGCGCATTCTGGTTTAAGCTTTTATTTTATGGTCCTTATTCCGGCAAAGCTCCATTGACGAGTTATGACGAAACAAGTAACATGCCGATATCAGCATCGCGCACGTTCGACACTTCAAATGAATTTTCGGCACTACCTCTTTTCAGTAACCCGATGAGGGGCAGAAGGTGGAAATTGGCAAGTGCACCGCTTTTCGTCCAATAAACGTATTTCCGTGGTCCGAGGATTTGAAATCCCATCTAAGCGCATGTCCCCCGTCAAAACCAAGTCCTGCCCATCCTGGCTTTATCTTTACAGATCCTATGAAGTCAAAATAATGCAACTTAATCTACGTGATCACTCTCAGGAAGGTTTCGAGCAAGTCCGATTCGGTGGCATCATCCTCAAAACTCCGACAACTCCAGTGAAGTCGTGATGCAGTAATATCCTTGTTCCAATAACTAGACATATTAACGCAACAATTAAATGAACTCCCCTCAATCGATGTACCTCTCCTCATTGTCCATCAAATCTCTCGAAAGCACACCCAGAAAGTAGGATGCATCATGCTATGACACAGTCACGGAAAGATAATTGGAGTCAATCAGGAAAGCTATTTATACAGTCGAGAATCGATCTGACAGTCACATAACGAAACTTTTGCCAAACTCTCACACTTCTATTGTACTGGATTTGAGGTTTGATTCTAAAGGCGTAAGGCCGTAATGCAATACGTGACTTAATAAGCTACGCAAGCGCGCACCACTCTCAACTACTTTTCACGTGCATATTGTTCGACTTGGTTCATTTCTATGAATTGCTGAAGGATCATCGATTGGCCCACCCCTTGCGCTCATTCTTCATCATTTTATCGCTTACCACTTGTCTCACTTCCAACAGGCGATTGATTTCATTGACCCATCTGCCTTCGAATGAACTTCGCTTTTCGACCAGTCCTATGGGACGGCCCCTGCCACGGATGTTATTCCCGTCAGTGTTAACTACTCATGTCGGACGCGAACTGGCAGAATCATCAAGTTTGATGAGCTTGAGCTCAGTTGAGCTTGATGTTTGACATTATTTATTTTGCTATATTTGGCTTCTCTTATCGACGAAAGTTTATTCATCCTCCACGCTTTTTTTTCGGAATGAAACGTGATCACTTCATAATTTTGAGTGCTGCTACACTTACTCAAGTTGCGGAACTGTCAGGCGTCAGATATTACCTTTAGCTGGATTGCAGCTGCTGTTAGTTAAAGGCACGGGTCGCGATCGAGTTGATGTGATATTTTGTTCAAACATTAGACAAGAAATGCGATGAGGAACGTTTCGGAAGAAAAAGCAAAAAGCGCCATAGAAAACACTAAATTTCCCTTGTGAGGCCGTGGTATGACGGAGAGACACAGCGCTGCGAGGAGAGGGAAAACGCGAGAGAGCACGTCGTACACGAAAGCGCGTAGGATGGCAGACGGCAGCACACAAGCAAGGCCTAGGCGCCGTTCCCTCGTACATACTTTTGATTTGCGACAGTGTCGCTCCTCCTGTGCTCGAGGACCCCTCTTCTCACTCAAGGAGGTACTGCCAATTCCGACTCCTGACCCGTAGCTTCAGCACAGTTGCGATTCATTGTGGTGACTTGGGCAATCGCTGTCGTATACAGCTCAGAGCCCTGGCGATCGTTCTTGGGTACGACCTGGTCCATGTTTCCGCTGGTCCTGAACTCGAACTCATCTTGTACCCGCTTTACCGATGCCTCTCTTGACATTTCATTTTTTCTTGGAAACCGTGCTCTCAAAAGTTCTAGAAGCCGTTGTTTTTTTTCAGCTGACGAAGTTTGAAAACGAGTTGACTTTTTATGCTCACACCATTCCTTTATCGACTATCGATGGCTCACCGCTGCCTTTAGACGACTTCTGCAGTAATTGGCATTTCTGATGGAGAGTAAATGGCTAAAAATTGAAGCTTGTGTTTAAAACCGTTTTCGTTTACATGGAAAGCATTTGTATAACAGATTCGTTTCAGTAGTACATAGGCGTTAACAATTTCAAAGATTATTCCACGAATTTCACCTTAGATTTACAGGGAGACTTGGGTTGTTTTTCAAATGTGCTAAATTATATGCATGACTGGATACGTTTCGAACTCGCTAATTCCCATTTCCCTTTCAGTTATCCTGTTGCAGTCATTTTTGGTTGGAAATTTCACCTTTCTCACCTGATGCCTTGGGAAAGCTCTTGAGTCTCTCTGATCATTTTGTCAGAGATTTTCACGTTGTTCTCGGCAAGCACTGAATGAGCAACACCTTCTACATTCCATTATCTGACGTTTGAAATGGTGGACCATAATATCCCTAGAGATAGAGAGTAGGTGATAACTGAATGCCAATGCTGTTCTAAGTCGAGTTACCCTAAAAGCTCATAAATATCCATGCAATGGGCGGAGGTAGTTTAGTGGCAAGAAGCTCCTTTTCCTATGCGCGCTGATCGGGGGTCAAATCTCGCATTGAATCTCACCCGTAATAAGCCCTTCATCGGGCGACCATCCAGGTGCCATACGAAGTAAGCAACCCCCCCGTTTTGGCGTTTCTCGTGGGCCGTATGCTGAATGTTAGGGAGGGGGTGGGGTCGACGGACTACTTCAACTCGTCTTTAAAGCCGCCTCAATTTGACGCTTACCTCAGGACCGAGCCATGAAGAGCCGAGGCCGGACCTACGAGAGAACCGCAGGTCCGTCTCTTTCCAAGGCTTAGTCTGCTGAGTAAGCAAACCCAGCCCTTTTGGCGGAAGCTGCTGGACCTAGCTGCACCACTTCGTCATCACTCTCCTACCGTACCGACCGAGTTCAAGTAGTCCATCGAGCTCGGGGACCCCATCTCCTCCCAACATTCAGCATACGGCCAGCAGCAAAACGCCAAAAAGGGCTGTCGTTGTTTACTACTACCATACTTGCAGTGAGCGATAAACTGGCTGACTGTACAATCGCTGGCTCTTATCGAGTTCCTTTTGTATTGTATTCTGTACCGCAGCCCATAATCCACCACGATTTCTGAACGAAAGTAATCGCCTGCGTAACATCACGAAAAGTGCTTGAATCCATTGTTGCAATCCTTACCTTTGTTCAATCACGCTCAAGAAATAGTCGCTTGCGCAGTGTACGCTATTAAAAGCAGCTTTGAGCGCATGTCAACTTGCCTTATTTATGGTTTTGTCTTTAACACATATACCTGTATTATTGATGATTTGTTTTCGAACATTGAACAAAACCCTGGTAAACGAAAAAAAAATGAAGAGCCGGACGTTGAGATGGGATTGGTCTAGTAGGTGACGCCAGTCGTGAGATATCAATTTCATAATTAATAGGTAAAACCTTTACGACGCTGATCAATGCCTTGGGGATCGCCAATACATTCAAAGCGATTTTTCCCGAATTGCACGTTACCAGTCGGGTTTGTATAAGGAGTTAGTAGTGATTCCTCTGAACGAATCTGTATTGCTTACCAACTACGGTCAAACAAAAACGAATGGAATACGTAGTTTCCTTTTTTAAAAAGTGTTCATTCAATCTCTGTCTCTGACCCTGGACCAGGTCTCGCGAGGCTAGCGATTCTGCGATATATAAAATTCCGAGCTTAGGGGTGATCTCCCACCACTGCCATTATTTGCCAATCTCTGCACACAAATATTCAATGAAGAACACAGACATAACCATAACAAACATGAATGTAACCATTCAGGTTGCTGTGACATATAAAATTGGATACAAAACTTGTCGAGATTTTTTGAGGACTTTCTCTCCACCTTTCCTTACTTGTTGGTAGAAATGTGAGGATCAAATCAAAAGGTTTCGTCAAAGTGTTCAGGGGAAGATCCGCTACTACTACAATGAGACATCATAATGAACAGTGAAGTATATCTGGGAAGCACAGGCACCCTAGTTCCGATAGACCAAAGCCCATGTGAAGCAATTTTCAAGCATTTCATTCGTATAACTTCGCTCGTGCAGTGTAATTTCGCATCTTATAAACCATCTTAACTCTAAACTGGCCTATAGAGGTTAGTCGATGCCCTGATTACGAAAATGACTTTCATTCTTAGCGTTGGCGCCACTTTGCGACAGTTGGCGCCACCTTGTCAGGACACCTGTTTTCATCAAATTTGGTGTAAACTTCCGTATAGAGGTATTGGTGTCCTGATTACGATATGACATTTCGCGCTGGCGTCTATTTAGGGGCCTTTTTTTACTTTTTGCTGCGCCCAGCCAACGATGAATATGCGGCTGAACACGTTGAATGCAAAAACCGAATGTTCATATTTGTAATCGGGCACAGATAACCTTTACAGATGTTTAAAAGATTTGGGTGGAAAAAGGTTCTGACAAGTGCACGAAGGGCGCTAGTTGTCAGGCCGCTCATCTCTCTAAAAAACTGAATGTCTTTTTGTATGTAACCGCCACATCTTAATAACCTCTTATGCCGGCAATTACGGTTTGTCCTGGAGTACACAAGCACTGTACCACCGAGTTTTTTACCGACGTTGATATCGGCTAGGCTTGATCTACCGGATAAATCAGACAAAAAAAAAAGTTTGGGACTAGCGAGCCTTGAAATGATAGCTTCTGCTGGTTGGCTTCGGCCCAAAAGTTTCCCTCTCTTTCTATGCAATACAAGCTTATATTAAATGCTCGTAACGTCGGTGTATACGTGAATAAAACTAGAAACGAAGTATTGTAAATTCCTTTTATTTTCTACCAGATTAGTCCCCCGTCAACCGCCGGGACCTTCCTTTCCTGCGCAAGCTTTCTATCCTCCGCTATGGTCCCTTCCTCCTGTGACACCAACACCTCCTGGAAGTGACGCGTATGCAACACAATGGTGTTTCAAACAGTAGAAGGGACACAATCATGATATGACGGTAGATTTTTCGCTTCCCTTCCTCATCCTCCCTTCCTCTCTCCACTGCCCTCCAGCTGCCACTGCAGCACCATGTGGAATGAACGGAAGTGTGCTAAGCAGGTGTTTATATAGCCCTAAGAGTGTTATCACAACTATCCTGCTACAAAACATTGATATCTCAAATCCTGTAAGCTACCCGATTTGTTAGCGGTTTGTTTATCCCATGAGCTTCCTTCTCACTCACTTCATTTTGCGGACGGACACACATACATACACACCACACACACACACACACACACACACACACACATACAGATACACAAACCGACACACAAAGTTAGCGCTTTATATATATAGAGGAATGGATTTTATTGGAATATGCCTAACAAATAACCAAACATTGTGTATTTGATATATAGGATGGGCCGCGAACTCAACTTCTGTTTAGGATTCGGACTGCATTTGAAGAAGACATGTCTACTCAGCAAAACCACTGTTTTGTTAACACACAAGAGTGAAGCTCTGCTAGCACAACAAGCCTGTCGCGTAACTCTGCAACAGTTCAACGACTTCCCAATGTTTTCTTTGTTCTTCCTTTCCTTTCCGGATTTCGTTTTTTCTTTTCGTGAGATGACGCATCGATCTGCTGAAACTCATTAGAATTCATCGTCGCCACGATTATTCGCCCGTGAAGACGAGCGAGCAGAGTTCACTTTTGTTAGATTGGTTTTCATAGCTTGTGACGAGAGAGATGAGTAGCGATGCGGAATCTGGCGTGAAGAAGAAAAAGTGCAAGTTCTTGCATAAGATAATAGGCCTCGAACGATACACTTATACCTTCATCTGTCTCTCTGCGAGGTACTGAGTCGTGAAAAGCAGTTGCTAGGCCATTGCCATTGGTCACTGGTGAACACTCGCTGCCAGCGCGAGCATCAAAACAAGAATGTAATTGCTATTGGCTTGAGGGCCAAACCCCAATATTACGCTCCAGGTGTTCAAATTCACCAAGAGTGCTGGTTGTAACAAAACTTTCGCCATGAGACAGGATTCGAAACCCGCACCTCGTCCTCGCAAATGTGTCGCTATTCAGTTCCGGAAAACGAGGGGTGCGGGTTGGAATCCCTTCTAGGGCGAAAGTGTTTTGTTCACAACCCAGCATTCTTGTGAAACATTCGCAAGGCGAACTGCGGCCAAAAACAGCAGTTAACAAACAAAAACAAGTCAAAATTCCTTATGAACATTAATTTTTCGGCTAAGTGGTGCGGTGGGAAATTTCATAAATAGCTTAACACGCGCGCGGTGCGGGGATCAAACTCTGAACCATACGCTATTCAGGCCAACTTATCTCGTCAGGAGGGCGGTCGTAATGAATTATGGACTGTCTGAGAAAGATAACTCCTTGAGTCGTCATCGATTACTGTACAGCTCAAATTGTCATAAACCAGCATGTGAATTACGATTCTGATAGAAGCGAAGTGCGAACGCTGCGTGGGGGATTGAATCAACGCCGGACTCTTTGTTCGCTTCATCATTTACGTATTCTCAAAGCTTTGATCATATACATTATACGAAGTTATACGATTTTTCTTTCGTGACCATTTCTGCACGCTTTCCCTCTCGAGGCTTGCCTGTAACATTTTATCCACTCGAACCTGCCGGTTTACCACGATTAGCACATTCTTCATACCTGCAGATTGGTGCACAGCTTGATTTTCTAATTGAGGTTTTTGTATGCAGCGTTAACCGCTTGAGGTAATTACTTACAGAGGTCCTATGATAAGTTTTGTAGAGAGCGCTGGTATGTGCGAGGCAAAGATGTTGCGATTTTCATTACGCGCTTCCCGCCAAGATTGTTGCTATATAGATGTACTACAAGTGTGGTTTGCTGTGTGTGGAAAGAGGGCCGTATAATAACCGTCCAACGGCGTCCGTGCCGTATACCTAAATTTACCAGCGTCACATGGTGACCCTCTTGTCACAGGAGCAAAAAAGACATTTTGCCCAGGTCGCACTTCGGCCTTTTTTTCTTCGCAGAGATTGCCGTCGTTGACGGAAGTTCCTCAGCAAATATTCCCTAATGTCCCTCTATAAGTACACGCAGGCCCTCCTTCACTACCCTCACCGTCTTCAGAATATGACGTCATCTGTCACCGTCGTCGAGCTCAGGAGGCCTACAGTAACTGCTTCAGCCTGAAGCTCTTACATAATTTCTTGGATCGATTCAACGTGGGATAGTTTCCTAGGGACATTAGCTCTAACTATGCAAACCCCCTCCCCCCCCGCCCCCCGGAACCCGCCCTTTGGAATCCCTGTCGTAACGGTACACGATCCGTCGAGAACCCCATTGAGCTCGACCAGAGCACCATGTTTCCGGGGCATACTTTTCTGATGCCGTCCACGTAGATGGCCTATGAAGGATTTTCTTTTATGAAAAACTGAACATCGCTCCTCATGTTGGAGCACACTGATTCGAACTGAGCAAAAAGTGATTAAACATTTGAGTTGGAGAGCAAAAATTGTCTTTTTTATTGGCCCCCCCCTGGACATTAAGGACCAATCGACAAGAATCTCGATCTTACTTCTTTTGGCCTTTTATTTGTTTCATTAGTCTTGATATATTTGCAAAAATAACCATTGTTTAGATATTTCATATTAATGTTTATAATATTTCTTTATCATAGATACTGCCATATACGAATGTATTTATGAGAAATTTGGAACACCCAACACCTAGCGCTTGAGTTGAGTGGAAGAAGCATTCAAGTGGCTAATTCGAATTGAATATTCAAGTAGAATTCGACATACGTTGATGTTTAGCTTGTCGACGTCCACCTTCAGCTACAAAAGATGGTACGACGAGAATCGACGGCACAGTTCTGAGCTAAACGAGGGAGTTGACGATGATACCATGTACAATTACGAAGAAGTTTAGGTAATCGCTTGAACCTTTTGAATAAATTACCTCCGTTGCGCCATGCTTACGACCTTCTCGCCTATTTGTTAGGCATTTTCGAATGCAAACCAGTCCTGCTACAAAGAATTGCTGAGAAATGGTCGATGATCAGATTACGGTTTTCATAAGTTAAGCAATAGTAACCCAACCACCTCAAAATAGACCTATCTTCTCCCTTGCCCTGTGCGGAATTCGATCCACGTGCCGTGCGAGTGGTAACAACGTCCTTGGCAGCTGTGTCACCTCCACCTGATCTGAGTTCGGATCAATTCTGTATTAATCGATCTAAAGATGAAGCTTCCATAGCTTGAGGTGAAATCATAGTGCTCTCTTATATGTGATCGAGTTTAGCCAATTTTCAGAAGGAAAATGGTAACGCATCGACGTTGAATCGAACATTCCTCGCGCACTTGATGGAGGAACGACGGAAATTTTTTGAGAATTTGAATGCGGGCGCATTTATGAACGATCAACGTCGTCTTGTCGATGACCTGCTTGACATGCAGTAAACTACGAGACAGAAACACGTCCATCCACGTGGGGTTTGCATAGAACCGGTTCGAAGAAGATTTGTATGAATTCTTTTTTATTTGCAAATTTTTCAAGTGTCCTCAATGCCTGGTACAAGAGCTTTTCAGTAATGTTGTTTTCAAACCGATTTCCTAAATTTTCCGCTATTTTTCGGACGAGGAAATCTGTTGTACTTCCTGAAAAGGCTCGTTAGTACCACATTTAACTCATTGTGTTTTTTGAGCCTCTCTTTTTGACTCCAACGCAGTCTACTTTTCATCGCTCTAATCACACTTCGGGGGGGGGGGGGTTGAAAAAGTGTCACTTTCCCTGCGCATCTAAATCGGAATATTCACATTTTGCTGAATTCAAACTGAATGCACCCAATTGCATATTGGAGCAGTCCCTGCTCTATCAAAAAACTACATAACAGCCTTCTACACCGACGACATCAGAAGATTTTCCCACGGAAACATAGTGCGCGGTACGAGCTCAACAGAGGTCCCCGATGGGGGTCGTAGGCCATTACGACGTTGTCCGAGAAGCTGTTTGGAAGAGGTCTCACATAGTCAGGCCTACTGTCCCTAGAGAGCTATTCACAAATCACCGTTTGAAAAAATATTCAGCAGTTCCAGGCTGAAACGATTACGGTAGGATCCCTTTAGCTTGACTGATGGCAGATGACATATTCTGAGCACGGTGAGGAAAGGGAAGTGAAGGAGGACCTGCTTCTGCATATGAGAGGACTTCTAGGGATATTTCGCCTCAAAACTTCCCTCAACAGCGGCACCCTGCGCGTTTGTGATGAGTTTGGTTATGTGCGGCATGGGAGGAGCGACTTTCTTTTGACCTCCCTGTTTAGTCTGACATAAAATTTAGTTTCCATTTCTTCTCCACTGAACTTATGGGGAAAGATTTCTGCTGGTTCCTTGTCTATCAGCAATGGGCCAGAAATGTTTTACCATGGGGCTTGCTGAAGATTCTACTTTTGATTCATCCACAAAATCGTAATATAATGATTTACAGATAAACCATTTGAAACCAACTCGCATCAACGTCAGCATGAGCCTCTACCAGATTCTCGATGTAGTGAGTTATATATTCTTTCTCAAATATTTCTTACAAAAACATTAAGATGCTGAGCGATGTTCTTTTGAGATGCGCCATGCACTTGTCTTTCGTTCACAATGGTGCATACAGTAGCGGTCAGAACATTATTTTTTCTCGTTAGAGCAGCACGCTCCAAAGATTGATATACTATGTTTTCTAGTGTTTTTATATCCTCAAGTCTTGAAGAATCAGGATATTCAAAAGAAAAAAATTTTCGAGGTCACCATTGATTTTTCTGGCAAAAAAAGAGAAGCACGGAAAACCGTTTCGGCGAACACTTTTGACCGCTAGTGTACGTAGTGGTGGGATTTGAATGCGTATTTGAAGTGAACAGTGTTTCGCGAAGAACAACAGTCTTCTCTACAATTCTAGCACCACCGATGTCGAGGTGTAGCCCTTGGTCCAAATGTGGATTTCGAGACATGTTCTTGAGCGATACGATTCTGAATTTTGCTTCGTTGATACTGTCGCTTCCTGTAGCCATTCTCTACATTATGAAATTCTATGATGCTAGTTCTTATTTCGATGCGTTGTTGCGGTATTTGGTAACGGCAATGCAGTGCGTCCATCCATACAGGCGGCATGAGTGCCAGGGTCATGTGTGTTGTTTGGTCTCGTTGTGCTGACCAATCATTCTTACTTCCCCATTGATAATTATTGGTACTAGGCTCATCCGTGTTTTATTATTTTAGAGCAGAACACCGAGCCTGTGTTGGTACATTTCCTTAGAATCGGCCATGTGGTATAAGCTAAAATGTCGTGGTTGTACGAATATATATATGATATCAGCTCTGTCTGAATTGTCTTCTTGCTTTAAATTTGTGTAAAATGTTAGCGTATTTAGGTTAATGATCACTCGCAAAGTATTCGTTTCGGTGAATGTGGGATTGTGGGCAGTCTGTGTAGTTATTTGCGGATTTTTTGTAGATAAAACTGTGAACATAATCCAGTTAATCTTGAATTAATGCGTTTTCACTTATTTATCTTTTGATTCACTAGTCTCGCTTGACAACGTTTATTGTGTTCACTTTTTGATTTTGTTATGCCATGGTTGTGAAGGGAGCAGCAGTACTGTCTCAGAATACTTGTGGTCCGTTTTCAAACAAATATATTCGAAACTAGTAATTAAAACCATTAGCACAAATTAATCGATGCTATTCAGTAATGTCGCAGAATAGCCAGCTTATATTAATGCTCTTAGAAAGCCAGTGTTTTAACAAAATTACCGCTTGCGTGTTCTGCTCGTCTTGCCACATGCTGTTGGGTTTCCACTTCCTCATCCGTGCAAGCTGTCTCTCTTGCGACTATCTCTCTCTGGATGTCCTACAAACGAAAAGGGGTCAAGCCCAACAGCTTGTGCTGTGCGGTTTCGCCGGATCCTTGTCCCTTTTCTTTACAGCCGGCCCACTTCACACCAATTTTTCACTTAAATGTCCGTGAGCCACACCAATTTGGTTCTGGGGTGTGCCTCTTACAATTGTTACTGATTTTCATTCGATATGGTTGCTCATCATCCTGACAAATCCCCTCAAACGACCCTAGAGATCGCTCCTATCCGAATGACATACTTCGAATTTTATCCTATGGTTCTATGACTTTTATTGCTATTTCTCATGCTTTTTGTGGAGTGGGTGCAAGACTTCAGGGTTCATTTGGACAGGCTTCCTACTTTAATATCAATTGTCCTAAGATTAGTTTCGCTACTCAATTGAATGGTGTTAATTTTTTTATTTATCTTTTGTATATATACGTATTTTGGAATTTTTTTTATTAAGGTTATGTGAGTCCTATTCCATTGCATGGCTAGAGTCTGGCGACTATATTCTGCCTTCTTGAATCAGGCTTGTACCTAAAGTCCTGTCTTGTGAGCCAGTAAAACATCTGTCTATGCTTGGTTGAGGTTCAACTTTTTTATTTAGCTATCAAATCCAATGGGGAAGCCTTCTTTCTTCAAAATTGTTTCATAGGTAGCACTGCTCACATTTTTGTACTGACAAGAGTTTAGGAACTCTTCTGGGTAAAAACCTGCTTTAAACGAAGTACCAAGCACGATGGCGGTTCAACTGCCACGAAATATGTAAATGCCATGCAAGCATGCGCGGTGCAATTCACGTTTATCACGAAGGCCAAAGAAATGAAGCTGGCGCTGACGAAAGGAATAGAAAAAAGTGAATCACAGAGCACGTCAATGATCTCATATGCACGTTGGTTGTTGAGAAGAATTTGCTTGAAAGCATCGAAACAAAGCAAAGAACTCATCGCATCAAGAAAATCCCTAACCACAGATATTTATCAAAAAAAAAACAACGAAAATTGTCGTCATAGACCAAAAAATCGCGGTATATCCGCAACAGGCTGATATCAGAGTTTGCGAATCGCTGAGTACGAGCCATGCACATGCACTAGCGGTTCAAAAGGTGTACCAGCAACTCGACAGTGCATGAATGTGGCTGGAATCTACACCCTATCTGCGGATTGTGCAGAGCTAATCTTTTTTATACCATACCCAAGTGCTCTCCATGCTTGCAAGACTCAACTTTCCAAAGTGCTTAACCTAGACTTTATCTTCCAGTTAGCCTATTCATACTCTTCACAAAATTGCGGTGAATAGTTCTGGCATTCACACCCGCCGTTTAGCTGCCGCAACCATATTTATACCTCACTTTGTTGATAAGAGCTTATAAACTAAGTTACTGGCCGCGTTGCCACACTAAATCATGTGTGTTCATGATACTGAGTAGATACTATAATTCTTTAGTAGTTTAGAATTGGTTTGACGAGTTTCTCGACTGGGATCCTAGGGAGTATGGTATGCTTAACAAAACGATAGTGCCTTATGATCAGATTTGGATTCCTGATACCTACCTATACAACAGGTAATTGTTTCATAATAATATTTTAATAATATTTTATTTATATGTTGTTGCCTGTTGTTTCCACGCCGAAGATCGCATTGAATATGATTTTATTGTACTTATATTTACCAGTTTAGCTCCGCACACTACCGCGTGCATGACACGGAAGGGCTCCGTAAAGCTGGCCAGCCGGAGGAGCGTTAGGTTCTGC
>MU883526.1:0-16619 GCA_036418205.1 Ostertagia ostertagi | reverse complement strand
ATTTTGCGGGCGCGCTCGCCTCAGGTCGTTCAAGCAGATTTTGAGTGATAAATACACAACTAATGATAAATTTGAAACCAAAGTCAGTAAATTGTAATGAGCGCAACCTAACCAGGGGTAGCAGTAGTGGAATTTCGATCGAAAGACATGGAGTAACAATGAAAAAGCGAAATTTATCAGAACTAGCTGCAATGGACCTCAAAAGCAATTTTACGTTGATTATTCCAATCAAAACACACATATTGTCATCCCTAAGGTTCCTTATCTACTTCTACTACTATTTAAATCTTCACATTAATAAAAAGAAAAAGTAAACGAAAAATTTATTGAAATGAAGATTTCGTATGGTTCAGAAATCCTCCTCTAAATTAAAGTATACGTGACCATTCTAAGGGCCACTATGTTTGTAGCTACGTCAAGGTCTCTTCCATGGAATGAATACAAAGAAACTTCAAAAGAATCAGGCGTGCGCGAAAAAAATGAGTGTAATGGGTGCGGGGGATATATATCCCGCACGGTCCGACATGGCCTGCAATGCGCGGGATATATATCCCCGCGTTGTCGTCAATGTGTTAATAAGTGCTAGACATGAATCCGTTGCGCCAGAAAGCGTCTGCGCCGCCGCCGCAGACAGCGTCTGCATTGCGGCGTCAGCCTTGGAGCGCGGCAGGTATCACCCGGGCGCTGGAAGAACGGGACGCGGCGAAGAAAAAATTTTAGAGGGGAATAACTTTCTTGGGACGTATTTTTTGACTTGTTGAGGTAGATTTTGATTGTGCCTGAGGTGCGCTTTTCAGAAAGTACTTCTGTTAGGAGTGGAAAACCCAAAATTTTAAGAAGGCGCACATTCAACTTTGAAGGCCCATAAAATCTTTCGTATGCGACATTTTGGAAATCTGTAAAAAGTTTCAGAAACTTCAAATATTTCTCTAACAAAAACAGTATAAAAAGTTTGATTGTCCCCCTTTTTCAAAAATTGTCCCGTTCGAACATTTTTCGTGCAAAAGCGAGTTTTTGGGCTTTCAGCGACCATAACTCACTTCATTTTCATTTCTGTGATGCACTTTTTTCATGGGGTGAAAGTACAGGATTTGCTCTTTCTAAAGCCCCAAACCGTTTTTCAAAGTTCATTTTTCGAGAAAATCACACGTTCGAACATTTTGGGGGGTTTTGCCGAACACTTTTTTTGAAATCGCGAGTTTTTGGGCTTTAAGCGGGCATAACTCACTTCATTTTCATTTCTGTGATGCACTTTTTTCATGGGGTGAAAGTACAGGATTTGCTCTTTCTGACAAGCACCAAACCGTTTTTCAAAATCCATTTTCCGAGAAAATCACACGTTCGAACATTTTGTTCCCATAGGTTTTTGAGCAGCACATGCGAGTTTTTGAGCTTTCAGCAATAATAACTTCCTTCAAAGAACTTGTTGGGGAGGGGCGAAGACATTTTTGAAGACTACGAGATTTCTGCTTTCTTATGTGTTTTACCGTTGTCTGGAAGAATCGTCCTCAGAAAATTAGGTCCCGAAGAACTTTAATTTCAGCCCCGAGAAGTCAAACCTTTCATAGGGATGCATTCAACTGTTCTTTATTCCTCAAGGAAAACACCGTAATTTGCCTAAAACTGTCTCTCTGTGCATAATTAATCGAATCTAATGCGGTCTGCACAAACAATTCTTGCCCTCGGATACGCCACGCACGCGCCTGTGGCTGGCAGTCCTCGAAATTGCGACCCCCTTCCGACCAAAATGCGACCCCTTCGTTCGAACAGTTCGAACGGACGGTTGACCCTGCTTCAAAGTCCATCTGCTTTCCTATCGAATGATGCTGTTGTACCCCCTTAGCAAGCCCATATCATCGCAGACGCTGTTTCCATTACCTTCAGCTGAACAGGAGCAGTCTACATAACCGACCTGACATCCCCGTTCTGACCCTGTTCAGTCGCGTCCAGCCGCAGGCCCATCCCAGCATCCTCATCTCAAGGGCAATGTAAAGCTAAGTTTGCTGGTCGGATTCAGGAAGCCAGCACTCGCAGCCTCATAGCGTCGCAGGAATCACCACCCGGTACACCTTCCCTCGTTTTGATCGTTCTGGAGCGCCTTCGATCGTGGAGGATTCGAGCGAACTCTCCAATTTATCCATGCCGATCTTTGCATTTGCTGCCTGATCCACGTTACCATCCGCAGCTAGGTCGCTCCGAAGGAATCGTAAATCCGTAGTCCACTCTTTAGCATGGTGTCTCATGAGCCGCCCGAAGGTTTGTGCCTCTCCAGCACTCACGAACTTGATCATTTCGCCGGAACCTTCTGTCAGCACCCCGATTCCTGCCTGCTTCCTGATTGTTCGTTTGCTCTCTCTCTCTCTCTCGTCTGCTCTCTCTCTTACCAGGGCTATATCTTCGGCATAGAGAATGGCTTTCAGGGTCCTTCCATTAGTCCCTTTACCAGGACAAGTGTTAGGAAGAAGAAGACGGGCTATAGTAGCTGATCTTGGTGTACACAACCGTGATATCTACTTCTTTAGTTTAGGCTATGTGGATGAGTATTGCGCCTAACCATAATGACCCGTTATACATGTCCTTCAGGTGATCAGGTGTTCCAGTGAATTCTTTGTTGACCATTGAAGGCTTTCACTCTCCCATGGAACTTTGGAAGAGACCTGGGCAAATCGACGGAGCCTGGACCGCTGGTTACAAAGTTCAAACCCACTACTTAAACCTGTCAGAGAAGTTGCGAGCGATCAAAACTTGGGTCCAAAGTTCGATTCCTCGCGATGACAATTTTTTTGCACTTTATGTGGGTCTTCAAAATTGGTGCCAGATAGCGTCAGTGAAGGAAAAGTGTTATATCAATCGGGACAACGGTATTTCCTGCAGGAGGCTTTTATCAGATACCAGTACTACAAGTGGCTTTCTAAAGCACACTTACTCCATAATTGCATGGCAGGTTAACCATAGCAGATCTGATTTCTATTTGTAACATCCCCTATGACACTATCGATTATGTAGTTCTCAATTGTAGGTTACGAGACTTGGAAATCTTCGCCTAGGTAGCGCTCTGGCAGAGCATGAGTCGAACGTAGACGATTCCGAGCGTCGCGTCCTTGCTATCACGGGCGGACTTTCGATACTCCTCCATCACTGCTTATGGCATCTGTTGGTGAACCTTTCAGGCATGAATCTGAACTGTTTTTGGGATAGCGGGACCAGCTCGAGTACTTCAAGTCAAGCAGTCGCTTATACAACGGGTTAAACACGGCACCCCGTGTTCTCTAATTGTAAGCGCCTTCCACGCCTATATTGGTGCTTATCTAAACGACTAGCTTCAATCTTATCTTCAAAATTTAGTCGCTACGTACGGACGCGCCACGAATGCTTTACAATACCTAAAAAAATTTTGACGGCACTAATTTTAGAGCAGCCACATTGCGGCGTAGTGCCATCGGGAATGCGATGTCACTTCATTCAAAGGGGATGCGCGGCCCTGTGCGCAATAACTAGGGCACAAGGCTGACCTAGGAGTGGGAAGAGAACTGTAGGCTTTTAAAAACTGAAAAGCTACATGCACCACTCGATTCTCGTTGGGTTGACACCCGAAGTGGATCGGATAGGAAGAAACTTGGTTCTGTTTTGTTCACCAAACTCCAACATCGTCTCAAAACCGCTTCCAGAAAATTCCGCAGATCGAGCGACCACCCCCTAAAGTTATGCGTGTATTTTCAATACATCGATGTTAACAACTCTTCTACTAGCACCTCATTTATATGACTACAGCTGGGCAAAATGCTCTCTATTTTGATGAGCTACTCCATGAGGAGCATTACATATAACGAAGACAATGAAATACCAGTAAGATGTTATAAAAATATCTAGAATACAAGCGAATTGTGCGTCACGTTTTTGACGACTCTAGCAAGTCCTTCGCTCGTTGATTTTCGACGGCGCAATGCGCTATGGCGAACAACCTAAAACAAAAAAAGAATATTCAATAAATCCTTCACGCTTCCACCTGTCCCACCGACATTCAAAGAAGGAATCGATTTTGGGCGGATGGACTTATTTGGGCTCCCAGACAATACCTAACCATTTGGGCGCGGCCGCGGCGAACGCGGCCGAGTCGATTGTGCCCGCGAACCGTTGAAAACGCACTCGAGGTGCCCGCGAACTGTGCTGTGCTGAGTTCGCGGGCACCTATCAACTCGGCCGCGTTCGCCGCGGCCGCGCCCAAATGGTTAGGTATTGTCTGGGAGCCGACTATTTGAAAAGATAAACTGATCGAGAGGAAAGCATACAAGTAGAGAATGCATCCGTTTCCAATTTGTGTATCCGAATTGCGTAGTTGTTGTCATTAGATATTTTTTATAAACTTCACTATGTCACTTCATATGACCAAAACATACCTCGATCGGGATGATTGACGATCATAATTCGTTTGTGGGCTTCCTTAATTCGATTTGGTTTAGCTGTGGCTGGTAGTCCGAGAATCATTGCTGCTTCTCTTCGCGTGTCATTTTAGGTTCAAAACCGCTCGGTGATATTTTTCAAACTGCAAACATATTCAGTTTC
This sequence comes from Ostertagia ostertagi, assembly GCA_036418205.1. NCBI lineage: Eukaryota > Metazoa > Nematoda > Chromadorea > Rhabditida > Trichostrongylidae > Ostertagia > Ostertagia ostertagi. Next base: position 12,056 of record MU883526.1, on the reverse strand, counting down.
ACACAAAGAGTCAGTGAACTATGTACATGGAAAAGAAATTTCAAGACAAAATTCAAACTGAACCAAACACTCAAGCCTGTGAAATATCAAGTTCGAGACTATGAGTGACCTAAGGCTGGTGTCAGAGTCCATCCATCCTCCTGCCGCCATTTCTGTTTGACAGCGATGGTTGAATGAGTACTGATCATAATTCTACCCTTCCTTTCAAAAAACGAGAAGAACTTTGGGTGCAGACCGTACACACAAGTGACACAAAGTAAAGCTGTTAGTAGTGGTTCATAGTCATAGTGATTTTTGAGGAGCAAGGGGTAGATTGTAATTGTGAAGCTTGACAGGAATACAACTGTAGAGGCTAATCACCTTCATTGCCAGAAAAATTCATATTGGAGAGCCACTGTCGCTATGTGTCGTGGTGTAACGATCGGCACCAACCTTTCTGGTCTTTTTTGAAAGGAGCATATTCGCTTCATACTCAGTGTTTCAAATGTTGAATGGGGTACTTGCGATTTTTACGATTCGCGGCGACGGATCGCGGACTCTGACACCAGCCTATGAAGTTTGACGGGCGCACAGCACGAAACATGGCGCTGATTTCGCTCCTTTCGAAATTGCAAACTCACAGTAACTCGGGTGTAGTGTATTCTGCGAGTACTCTATAGATGTAGTGTATTAGGGGGGGCCAATAAAAAAAAGACATTTTGTCTCCACTTCCAGATGGATTTAAGCACATTTTGCTCAATTCAGACCGAATGGTTCCAACTTATTATTAAAGAGCGCATTCCATTCTATAAGAAAATCTTCATAGTGGCCACCTACGTGGACGGCATCAGAAGAATTTGCCCTGGAAACATGGTGCACTGGTCGATCTCAATGGGGTCTTCGAAGGATCGTGTACCATAACGACCCTTACTGGAAAGCTAGTTCCGAGGGGATTTGCACAGTGGTAGCTAATGCCTCTAGAAAACTATCCAACATTAAATCGATTCACGAAATTGCGTAAGAGCTTCAGGCTGAAGCTCTTACGGTAGACCTCCTTGAGCCTGACGACGGTGACAGATGACGTCATATTCTGAAGACGGTGAGGGCAGTGAAGGAGAGCCTGCGTACACTTATAGAGGAACACTTAGGGAATACTCTGCTGAGGAACTCCCGTCAACGACAGCAATCTCTGCGAAGAAAAAAGAGCCGAAGTCCGACATAGGCAAAATGTCTTTTTTTTTTTTTTGCCCCCCTGTATGTTTAGTGACTTCGGTGCGATTCTGGAATCCGCAAGTGTAGCGCGGTGCGCAGAACACACTACGCCCGAGCTGGAGATTTTAGCAGTAACAGGTGTGACGCTGCGCAGCGACTTTGGGATACACACCCAATTTTTAGGAATGCAGAAGCAATTGGGTGCTAACTTAGTTGGGGGGACCACGCGGCGGCGCGGCGCTTTGCTCGCCTGGCATCTTTGCGTACTTCGGGAAATCCGTGAGCCAGGGGGACTGTAGGCAGTCTAGGGGGGTGGGGGTGAGGGCAGTCACTTGACATGCGTGAAAAGCTGGAATGTTCGAGTTCACACTATCTCGCTCGAGAGAGCGCCAGGCGAGCAAAGCGCCGCGCCGCCGCGTGGTCCCCCAACTAAGTTAGCACCGACAATTGTCGATGAAGTGACGGGAGACCACCATTCATCATTTAAGGTCTATTCAAAGGACCGAGTACAAGTAACAAGTAGCCTATATACCGGGAGCTGGGGGGAGAGAAGCTTGTTTTTGAATACGACAGGCGCCTAATGTACATAACGACACTAATGTCCCTACGTACATCGAAGCATGTCGTTACTCCCAACTAGTTTTGCATGTTAAGAATTACAGAAGTGAGCGAGCCATTCATACACTTTCAAAATGCCGACATGACAGAGTAAGAAAAGCTCAATAAACACTCACCACTCCACCTGGGAGAGCTTCGAGACCTTTCTTGATTAATGCTTGATTCCTCACTAAATAACGTGCACCAAAGCCTACAGCAGCCAAACCAACGCCGGCTAGTATCAGTCCACTACTCTGAACAGCGATTTTAGGACAGAACACAAGGGAGAAAAACTAATGCCAACAAACGCCTAGAGCACAAACTCACCATAACTTTGGCTACACCTCCCTCTGCACACTAGAAAAAGGAAGTCGTCCACGGAAGCACAAACTGAACGCGAAGAGGACCAGTTGAAAGAACTTGCACGATTTCTTCAACAGCGGAAAAATTGCATCACCTGTCCGAGAGTGCAGACTTTCGTAGTTACCGTAATGCTGTAGCCATCCGCTTGCGACGGAATAGTACGAGTTGTCGCATTCAGTCGGACGGATTATTAGTGGTGGCGGCAAATGCTTTATTTCAAAAAGGCCGTGGTGATTTTTCGTGGTTTTGTGGTCAAAAAGTGTTTCGTTATCGTAGACTTAGGGTTTTTGCACCCTAAAGAGACAACAAGTTCTGCATTGGTCGCTGAGAGTTTCTAATTGGTAGGGAATCAAAGTTCTTTGTATCTTACTTGTTTTCAAACTTAGCCTTTCCTCAAGAAGGCGAGAGGGTTTTGGAAGGATGAAGTTCCCCAAAAAATCGCACGCTAAGCGTCGCTTTGCCATTTTTGTTTTTCTTGTTCATTTCCATGCGTCTTTATTGTTTTCACACATTTCATATAACTCTTCTAGGATTAATCCATTATTTTCCTTTAACTACGCAAAAATAAGAACAGTAAAAGATTTGGGTATCATCCAGTAACGTGTGGCACGGCATTTCATATCGCCTAGAGAAATCCATTTTTTAACAGGAACGGAAGGAAATCTCCGCGGTGGGTCTAAAAGCAAAAGCAATATTTGGGTCATGCACACGGGTCCTTTCTCCAGAAGTGTCGTCCGTGTAGGGAAACAAGACACAACATGCCATCTCCGCCTTCGTGAATGAGATCCAAAGATTTCGTTGAAGAAAGGTTTCTTTTCATTTTCCGTTCTCACTTATGCAAGCTGACCTTTCCAGGTTTATGAAGGCGTCGATCGACAAGCGGATCGTTTACAATAATTGTATACACTATTTGGATATCTACATCAACGACTTGATAGTCGTTCAAGAGGAGGTGCTCAGAATTTCGGATTCTTTCTTTGTTTTCTTTCTATTCTTTTTCGTTGACACTAAACCTATTCACTTCATTTTAGGTCTTCAATGTGCTCAAGGAGGAATTCAAACCCGAAAATGTTTGTGAGCCGACATCATCCCCAAAGTACTTGACAGTGATGTCAAAATTCTGCTCTAGTTCGGCTAGCAGAGGCGATATGTACAAGAACGTCATAGTTGGTTCATTTTTCAAACTTGGATTGATTTTTTAGAGATTCACCCCTACACTTCGAAATTAGATACTTGTAAGTGGAAGGTGCTGATCCTTGGGGTGGTCATGCTTCCGGCTCTTACTTGGAACCGCAGAGGCATTTGAAAGCGTACTCATGCTCTCGGGAGCGTCAAGAGATTTGTCCGCTGAGAGAAGCACACAACACTACTAAAGCACCTTGGGCTGTTAATAGTAATATACCAGCCTGACATTTAGTTTCCCCCTCTCTCCTAACCTCTATCCACTGCTTTTTAGAGTCTGGAAAACGGTGGATAGCGGTCAGGAGAGAACATGAAGGTAAATGAAGGCGAGAAGGGGGTCTCCAAGTCATCTCGTTACCGAATTATGAGCTCTTCTACGAAATTCGCCTATTGGCGAGCAATGCTCCGCCCAGGAGAAGGGCTCGTCCTTCATGTAGTAGAGGCTCTAACACTTGGCTTCTCTGCAATTGGTAGTTTGCCTGCTCTGCGAGGCGTGTGCAAATTGAGTTGGTGAAGATTTTTCATAGAGCACTGCTTTTTAGAGACGCGCGCGCTATCGAGGTGGGGTTCCTAATTGCTTTACGCGATGCTGAGCTACTCCTGGTCTCTGAGCTGTTTTGGAATCTGATTTGAAATCTCGGTCGTCAGTACCGCTCACTTCGATGGACGCCACGCTCATTGTAGGCGGGGTTTCGCTAGGTTGATGTGTGATTTGTACTTCGCGAGATATTGCTCACTCATCCACTTGCCGTCTCTCAAAGGAGTCCCAGGAGTTAAGGTTTATGCGTGACGACATTAAGACGATGACGGGAGACTTTGACGTTAGTAGGATTACTGGCTGTGGCTGGTTGTGTCCACGGAAGGTGGCGAGAGCAAGTTCTCTTAAACAACATGCTACTCGTTCTACTACTGAGCTACGATACAATCTCCTCGCTGAGTTCCAACTAACATTACATATGCCTTTTCCGCACAACGAGCTAGTGAGTTGTTGATAAGTTAAGCCTCATTCTTTTTTTTTCTGTAGGCCGATGTCAGACTTTGCGAATCGCGCGATTCGCTAGCGTCTGCGGTCGCGTCGCGGCCAGTGAATCACTCAATTGGCTGGTACCGCAACGCGACCGCGGACGCTAGCGAATCGCGCGAATCGCTAGTAGCGAATCGCGCGATTCGCAAAGTCTGACATCGGCCATAATGATACTTACAAAGTGTAGTTAGAGGCTTAGTGTAGAGCACAGCAGTAGAAATTTTGGGGCGTTAGAATATTCTAACAACTAGCATATTTGTATCGACTTTGGTCCAACATTAGTCCTAAGCTCCTCATGAGCGAAGAATTGGGAAGCGATTTTTGATGTTTCTCCTTTATTTTGTTTCCTCCTTATTTTTTCTACTTATTGCGGAGAGAAGGGAATAATGTGTTCAGAAGTGCTATACGATTTGGAAAGATAATTGAACCCTGGTCAGGATAACAGTAGAAGAATTTTATGCTGAGCTACCTCGACGTGACTGGATTGTTTCTTTCGGCGGCGATTAAGATATTTTTACCGGGGGAACTTATTACATCATTTACATGAGTGATTTGTGCGATTTATCGATTATGTGTTGCGTTTGCGCTCTTTGGATCGTTTTTGTTGCTATCTAGGTTGAGAGGATTTATCTTATTATGGTTTCAGTATTATAAAGCACTGCTTTGTTTGCGGCACACAATTCACCTTGAACCAAAAAGTCTTGTGCCACGAATTTTGGCTCTGCGGTGGTCAGCGTATGTCGTCGTAGGTGTTGTGATTTGGTAATCTTTTTAACATCGGGTTATCGTTTTAATGAGCGTGGGAGAGGAAGGAGAAAACTCTAAACTCTTGCCGATAAGATTTCTTAGGCATTATTTGTGACAAGAAGCAGTTATGAAAGTTGTGGCTCTGCTTACTGTTAGCTACCGATCACGTCACCCAGCTTTCAGTTTCCTATGCTTTCCGAAAAATTAGAGGGATAAAAGGACTTTAGAGTTCAGCCAAACGACAGTATTCATTAACTGTTTGTTTTACGAAGGAGCGTTGAGTTGTTCCGTGATTTTGCAGGTGAGTGGGAGATGGTGGAGATGGCGTTGGCGTTCGAGAAGATGAAACACCAAGAGGCATTGGTTGATGATGCTTTATCAATGACCCAATTCTGTTAATACAGGATGCGAAAATTTTCATTGAGGGTTCAACAGAGATCAAATCAAGGTATGGTTTTGATGAAACTCATTCTCTGTCCCTATTGTATCAAATGTTGTACTTTTATCATCTATACGAAGACAATGTGCATAGGGGAGGTCAGCTTCTTCCGCGAAAAGCATACTAGAGATGACTAATCAGCTCAATTGTGATACTCGTACGACATTTCACACTTTCGAGTCTCAGGCATTTGCTAACTGGATATGTTCTCACTTACCGAAGGTTGCAGTTTCCGAGTCGAAAATCTCGAGGTAAGCGGTTCAAGCTACTATGGGCCCTCAAGTGCAATCTCAAAGGTTCTTAGTTTCTCGACTCGTACAACTGCCTTCACCGTGCCATGTCAAAGTCTGAGAGTGTAATGAAGAATAGACTGCCTGGAATTCAAGGAATTCGCGCCTCTTGAATTCAGGAATGCCAGCTCCGACACACTCGATTTTGGTAAGTTCTTAATTTTTAGTGGTGCCATGTTTCGGCCATTATCTTAGAACTTATCATAGGCTTCATGCCCGCTAGTATTAAAATAATGGTTGGCTGATTGATGAATGAATGCCGATCATGGTGAGCAGGTAGAAACAGCGAGGGGGTCAGATCTGTGATCTTGGGACGGGATAGGGATGAAGCATGGATTTTGTGAATTGGAGTGGTCGATTTCTGAATGACGGTAACGACACCACTAGCCTGTGTAGGTGGAGAGTGTACATATGAAGACTTGGGCAGAAGGCCAGGGTCGGATCTTGCTCTTTTGACTTTGTCTTTTGACCGTAACCTTGTCCGTAATCACTTCACTTTGAGCCTATCCTGAGACAGCTGTTGCTAGGGCAATAAAAGGGTTTTGTAGCTTTGTTTCATCCTCATCCCTCCTTTTCAAAATGTCTCTTGAAATTCCTTATCCAAGCCAACCGGCTCACCACGTAACACCTGTGAAAGCTATGGTGAATAAATAAACTACGCTAGGTGGTCCGGCAGCACGTTAACTTGTATGCACACTTTGCACGCGGTTAGGAGTAGGTGCGAGTTCCAGTCCGCTTGGAGCGAAAGTTTTTTTTTCATAACCTAGTATTCTATATGATAAGTACCTATCAGGACGGTTGGAGGATGCTCTGAAAGATCCAGTTAGACTTGCTTATAACTTTTTCAATTAGTCGTAGTCAAGGAACTTAATACCTTTCTTATCTCTTTCCTGACGGAATGCCGGCTCTTCGTATTCTCCATTTTGGACATTTCGCCACCATCTTCGACCTATGTTTGACAGTGTGAACACCGCCTTACTATTACAGACACTAAATATTACAATATCATTTTTTGCCATTTGTTTTGTTTGTTAGGCCTTCTCGAGAGAGAGTGCAAAGAAATAATTTTAGGTGAGGCTTGTGCATGCCTTTGCGACAGTTGCCAATCCTAAGATGAGACTTCTATTAGCGGAGTGGGTTGCAATTCGGTGGGTATGATTCGAGATGCAGCGGCTAACTCTCAGCTTGGTCTATGGTGTGCGCTGAAGTGTGGGCGTGCTTTTAGGTTTGATAATTTCCTTCTTCTTCTTATCGATTTTACAATATAATTACGAAAATAGTTTTTCCTATGGGAGGTTCCTTGATTGAAAGAGCGCTGCTTTTAGGATACAGCAGTTTGTAAACATCAATACTCTGATTCGTTCGTGTGTGGTTCAGCCAGATTTCAAAAATGACCTCCGAAATTGTTTGGATATGATGAGAATGATTTACTCGGTGAGTTTTTTTTTTGTTGCAGTTCTCTTGCATTCTTGCTTCTATTTTGAAGATTAATTTTTTGCTCTTGATGCAGAGTGAATCCTCGCTGGCTAAGGATTTCTTTGGCTGCCCCAAGAAGAAGTTATCCGAAGTGTGCTTTGCTGATGATCTAACAACTGGGAAACCATCGTCGCTGTTGGTTTTAATGTGGAATTTTTCATGTATTTCTGATTGGAATACACTTGTTTAGACCTCGCACATCAACTCCGAGTCGATCTCCAGCTCGTGTGGGGCAAAAAACACTAGCTGCGTCCCTCATGGAGTCGTTTGAAGAGCTTCGTTTAGAGTGAGTGTACATAAAGCTCAAGTTTTTTGAAGTCTGCTTTCACTGTACTATATCTAAATTTCGTTATGCACTGTAACTGGAAGAAAGTAGGGGACTCAAAAATGGTTACGGTTTATAATACCTAATGCCGAAAAAAAAACTAGAAAGGAACTGTTACGTAGCTGAGGGCAAAAGCGCCAACTGTTCCTCCTGGTCTCTTTCTCTAATTTCCTACCTCTATGTGTCAGTCTGTCTATCCATCACAAAATCAAGTATCACTGCTGGGAAGGGTGTGCACTGGTCTACGATGTGCACATAGGTTAGGCAGAGCCCTGCCGTGGCGAATGCGACATTCACTGAAAAGGAGGTTCTGAAGGGGGGCTTTTCCGATTCTCTTCCAGAGCAGCCTAAAATTAGTTTGATGATAAGAAGGCAAATCCATCGGCGGTGCGTTCTGCGACCATGGGCGATGTTTCAAAAGGAAATGCAGAAATCAAGAAGCAGCCAGTGTGGTGAGACAAGGTAGGAGTCAAGAGGAGTCTATGGGGTGTGAAGCGCGAGGTTGGAGAAGCCAACCCACAGTGGGTGGAGCATGTGCTTAGAAGGGTCAGCCTTGATAAGAATGTCTATCAATCCTTGCAATTCGGCTCCGAGACAGCTCAGGAACCGGTTAAAATATGGATTGAAGCTGGCGAAGCGTGTTGCTGAACAGAGAGTGGAACGAGCGTCGGGCTGGTCGCAGCAAAAATCAGAATATCAATGGTAAGGCTCAGAGGGCACTTGAAGCGGTAGGAAAAGTTGTTCTAGACGGCATGGGAATGTATTAGATGTGAGGTGCTTCCATTCACGAAGTGGGCGTAATCAGACTTGGAATTTCATTTTCGCTTTCAATCGTGGCGAAAGAGTGGTTGGACCTGCGCATACTGTGGGGCAGCAATGGCTAGGTTTATTACAAGGCTGCATCTCTTGCATTTATTTAATCTTTTCTCAGTGCTAGGTAGGGAAACGACTCGATTTAATTGCTATTACGCACCACACTACAATTAGCTTATGTTGATTCTCGATTATTGAAGCTGTTACACTTATTTGAAACTTTCAGATCTGGTAAAACTCCACCACGAGGTCGATCTCCTGGCCGAATTACTTCCAAACTGATTGACTCATTTCACGAACTAACCCTGACCGAGTGAGAACACTACATTTTCATAGTTGTGACTATATATGGACGGCTCTGTTTCACATTTCTAGGACGACCTGCTCTTTGCACGAGATTTCTGACGGCTGTGATTGTAATTTTTGTGAATTATGTAGAACTAATTTCAACGCAGCTCTTGAGTACTGGTTCTCGTCATTTCTATATGAGTCGATGTCGGAGGTAGGTCAACTAAATAATGGTTTTATGCTTTCAACTCGTGAGCATCATCTGTAAACAGGTCTACAAATACAAAATTTGGGGCGAACGTGGTGTAGCAAAAAGTGGCGCGCCTACCACGCGAGCGGTCCGGGGATCAAATCCTGGGTCGTGAGTCGCCCGGGCCAACCAAGCCTTCCATCCCTCCGGGGTCGGTTAATTGGTACCAGACTTGTCTGGGAGGATAAAAACACTGACTTGTACATCGGCTGGCCCCCGCAAGTCATTGTATAGGCCACATCGCATTCAAACGCCACTGCGAATGTACAAATGGAAGTAGAATGCGTGCCGCATCCCAAAAAGGGATTGATCAACGGCTGGATGCTTTGTTCGACACTTACCTAGCACATCGCACCTCTCTGGTTGCGCCGGTGTCCCAAGCGCTCTGTCAAATACGGGTAGAGGTATTGCTTCGAAAGACTTCCTGAGGAAAAGAACGGTCGACGGACTACTTGAACTCAGCCCTTTAAACCGCCTCTGCGCTCTCTCGCGGGTCCCTCTCCTCTCCAAGGCTTAGTCCTAGGGCATTCACCCGTTCTCTAATCGTCTGTGCTCTAGCCATCGCGGCAGGACCATTGAGGAAAAATCAAGTAGTCCGTAAACCAGGTTACAGATTAGGTAAAGCAGAGAAAAGAACCAGGGACGTTTTTTTTCTCTGCTTTACCTGATGTATTTGTTGAGCTGAAGCGTTACGAGGTCCAGTTCTTGAACTTCAAACGAAAGCTCCAGTAAGAGACGATGTTTTGATGTAGGGGATAAAAATGGGTACGTGATTACGACCCCGTCCTTGCTGTTACTTTTGGTATGGCGTTGTTTTGGGCTCCCCCACTTTCTTCACGATTTGGGGCGCGGCCGCGGCGAGCGCGGACGAGTCGATAGTGCCCGCGAACTGTGGTGGTGATGCGTTTTCAAATTTACCCACACAGTTCGCGGGCACTATCGACTCGGCCGCGCTCGCCGCGGCCGCGCCCCAAATCGTGAAGAAAGTGGGGGAGCCGGGGTTGCTTTCGGCGCTTGCAATCAGGCCGGCTCGCCATTGACGAACTCACGCAAGGATCTATCGATACGACTTTATCTTGCACTTTGGCAGTGATCTGCCTGGCTAGCGACAAATATTTGTGGTGGTGGAGCAGGAGTAACCTTTCTTCTATCTTTCTTCTCTGCTCTCTGAACGGACGACAGCCGCATGATGTCCTCTCTCTGCCAATTTCTCTGTCCTCTTTCTTGCTTATAATTCATGTAATTTGTGCGGATCTTCCTTCCACCCACTATCTCTGGGCACGGCAGCAGACTCGTCGTCGCAGTCGTGTATGACAGAGGTCAAAACTGCACCTTTGCTGTAAAGCGTAAACAAAGCGTAAAGAGTGCAAAGCGTTTACGCTTGGCTATCTTTTTGGGATTTTTGTCGCTATATTTGTTCATTTCTTTAGTCGAGCTTTTAGTAAGATTCATCAGTATTCCTGTGTTCGCTATACTTCACTTTTAGCAATCGATTCAATGCTTCGAGGAACAATTTCATGCGTTGCGTGCACTTGTTGCCCAAGAGCAGTGCGCTGTATTAGGGAAGAAAGTGAAACCGGTAGGTCTATTTCTATAACCTCTTGGGATTGGGAGCAGGGTGAATAACGGTCGAGGAAATCCTCGACCATAGCTCTCTACCATGCGAGAGTAGTGCCGAGAGTGAACATCCGCGCGGAGAGCACAGACGGCACGGCATGGCGAGTGTGAATGTCCGCGCGAGAGATCGTCTCTGATCGGGCAGAGAATCCTCGACGTGCCGTTGAGGAATCCTCAAGCGATATATTCACCCTGCTGGGAGTCTTGCTTAAGGCAGCGTTTTTATACAGTTTCTTGTCTACGCAGAATGGGTTTAAACCGAACTTGCCGAATTTGTGCTCATTAACTGAACAAGCTCTTGAAAAAGACATAAGTAAACCAATGCAGGGCACTCACACCTGCACGGTTGTTAAGAAGATGGTGGTGGTGTTTCAGATCAGTTTACGCGCCGTCTAACTTCCATCACGAGGTAGAACGAAATCTGCGTTTCAACCAGGGGACTCTTGATTTTTCCTTTGTAATTTATGGGATAGTTATGGGAGGTGGCTTAATGCCAGGTGGTGCCACTTCCCAGGGTCAAATCTCGTATCGAAAATCTCCAAAGGCCAAGCAATGCCTTCCATCCTCTCCAGGGTCGGTTAATTGGTACCAGACTTGTCTGGGAGGAATAAAAACACTGACTTGAACATCGGCTGGCCCCCGCAAGTCATTGTATAGGCCACATCGCATTCAAATGCCACTCACGATTTTGAATAAAAATGAATGCATGGCGCATCCCAAATGGGATCGATCAATGCCAGAAGTTTTATCATTCAAGTTCTGGGAGGAATATATTAGCCTGGGCACACTTCTTGTTTGCAACATTACATATTTTTCACCTCGATTTTGTGTTTTCTTATTTTTTCATTTCTAAAGGATAGCGCTACTGGTATGGTAGTTTTTGGGATATGTGCGCCGGTAGACCATTTTTCCCATTTTGAATGTGCTTTTTGTTACGTAATGGAATGTAGAGATTTTTGAATGTTCCCTCCTTTCCAGCGCCCACCGTCAATAATGTGCGAAACATTCGCAATGTGCGTATTGCGATGGTTGCGCCGTTTGGAAGACACCGGTTGGGATAGCGAGAATTTTAAGCTGAAAAACTTGAGAGATTCAATAGTGAAGTCCTACCTTGAAGGTAAGTTATTCTTAACGGGCGGGCTCTGCTAATATGGAATTTTGGTGGTAATAATTCACTTCTTATTCTCCAGATTTGTGGTTATTCGTCCATACGAACAGTCTGTTATCGCTTATCAATTTCACAACTGGAACGCATCCAGAAACTATCGCGATCCTATCGTTACGAATGGATGAAGGATACTACAAAGTCGAGTAGATTTCTGGTAAGCACAGTTGTTTATTTATTCATGCATAGTTCAACACTCTTTTAATATGAGAGATTAGTCCCTGGTTGTTGACCAGCGGACCAATAATGAATCGGGCACAGATTAGCTTCATTTTTCTGCTCTATTTTC
>MU883525.1:0-11632 GCA_036418205.1 Ostertagia ostertagi | reverse complement strand
GTTCACCCTTTACTGCCCCACTCCTAAAAAAGAGCTGGTTTTCATCGAAATTTATCCCGTTGCAATGGATTTGCCTAAAAAGCCGCCTCCATTGGCGTTTCAGCCGGTATAACACGAATACCACACCAGTTGAAACGCCCGGCGCCCTAGGCCGATGTCAGACTTTGCGAATCGCGCGATTCGCTAGCGTCTGCGGTCGCGTCGCGGCCAGTGAATCACTCAATTGGCTGGTACCGCAACGCGACCGCGGACGCTAGCGAATCGCGCGATTCGCAAAGTCTGACATCGGCCTTACACTAGTTTCGCGCCGGCTCTTGTAGCGCATACGGCTAGCTCACTCGCAACAAACTAATGTGATATTCGTGATCTACGGGTCGAATTACCCCTGAAGGCAAGTTTCTAGCCAAATCCACAGTCATGACCAATTTCGATAAAAATCCGGCTCAGTTCTTGAGGAGTGGGGCAGTAAAGGGTTTAATAGTGCCGAAAACACTTATAGAGCTGAGTGCAACGGTATAGTTTCGATGAAGAAAAGTAAGCAACAATCAAGTTGTAACAAAAAGACGAGAACCGTTCCAAGAGTTCTTCGTCAAAGTTGGGAGTTACTGTAGCTGAAGTGGTGATGGAGATTTGGACAAAGATTTCAAGTGAGATGAGCAAAAAATTAGTTTGACTCTAATTTCCCACGCGTATACGGTAGTCAGTAAAACAACTAAAACAACAATAACGTTCATCCGGTTAAAGTTCTTCTGCTATTAAAGTCGAGAAAGACACGCCCCTCAAGGGCACTTCCGACAACACAACAGAACTCTGGTCTCTAGGAGAAGAAAACGAAAACAATTAAAAAGAAAAAGGAAAAAGGAACAGGAAAAGAACCGACCATGAGAGTCTGATCCCTCAGGCGGTTCGATGGCATAAAAAAGATCTGATAAACATAGAATAATTGCCTATAAAAATCTGCTCCAACCTGTGTGGAATGGTAGATCTACCCCAGCCACGACCCTGTCTACAAGGGGAGGGTGTTGGATTTCAGCTACGCTACCTGACCTACTGAGCTGGTATCCGGATTTAAATTGCGCATTCATGAGCCTGACATGTTTGAAGCCACTGACCTTGTACTATATGACCACCCACTTCTCTTCACCCGAAAGGATCGGAGGGGAGCTCCATCGAAGAGGACTTGAAAACACTATATCTAACCAAAGAGGAAAGTTGCGGAAGGCTACATCATACATTCAAGACTGTGTCCGATGTTGATGATATGACCGCGCTGACATCCCCACACCTCTAACCTCAATTGAATATTATATGGCACCCCCGCCAAAGTAAAAAACTACAGTACAAGACATTGCAACCAGACCACCGAGAACCCATTGGCCTTACTCGGCTGGCTCCGAAATGTTTGGGGACAAGCAGCAATCCTATATTTGTTGCAACGTTTCGTAGAAACCACTTTCAGGGACCTGGTGTTCCCCATCATTGTCGATGGTGACCGCTCCTGTCATTGCAAAATCCTATGAGTTCCAGTCAAAAATCGGGACAGTAATAAAGTCTGCTAAACGGCCAGTCCACGGCTGGCCAATTGCTCACCTTGACGTCGCCTTCGCCCACACCCAAAAACCATTGGGGAAGGCGGGAAATTCGCGCTGACGTGCCGCAGTTGGCGAGGTCTACGTCATATATCAATTGGCCAACGTGTGCGGCGGCACGTTGCCAAAACGGCGACCGGTCAGAGAAAAGGAAAAGTGCATGGGTCTTGCAGAGGCATTAAACGGCGACTAATATGTACCCCTGAGTACATTTATAGTCACCGTTTACCGTCTCTGCAATATCCATGCACTTTTCCTTTCCTCTGACCTCGCCGTTTGCAACGCGCGGCACGTGTACCTGCGTCCCTACCCATTCGCAGAGATACGTGACATACACACACAAAGCCACCCGACCCACAGCTATCGATAATCACACGATAACTCTCGCCCAGTATGTGTCCCAACTGTCCACCACCCACTCGCTTCCCACTTATTGATCACGTTAATAAGCCCTTCCTTGGTCATGGAACATCGGGCTGTGTAGCAACTTCATGGGACGAGAGATAATCTAACTAATACAACACGTCTGATTGCGCAGTCGGGTTCCGTTTCCTAGACCCTCAGACTCCACGAATCAGTTCTCGGGACACATTCCTTACGAGATTTGCAAACCCTCATAGGTTACTACCTTGCATTCTACACAATTCTTTTCAAAGTAACCCAGCAATGCTTTGTGGTGCAGTGGCAAACGTCGCGCCTCATGGCGCTGCATTGCATGGTTCAAGTCCATGGCATTGTGTGTTTTGCTAAGGAATGTAGTGAAGTTCGCCGTTCACACCAGGTCACCTCGCTGTCTCATTCTCCTCGATGAGGCCAATGTCACCACCATTGACCCCAATCTATGCACTTTACTACCGTTCCCAGACTCCCGTAAAATGCCATAGACATGGAATCCCCCATAATCAAAACTTTGTAAGCAAAAAAGGACCCGGGGGGGGGCCACGGAATAACACCAATGACCAACAAAGATCGCTACTATATTTATACCTGTCAGCGATAACATTGAATTAGTACTTATCGGATGCATTAACTTCGAAGAAGCCACTAATATTATTAAAGTAAAGTGTGCCCCGATTAGGGCTAAATCGTGCCTTGTAAGGGTCCAATGCTAATCGAACGTGAGCCGAGTTCAAAATCCACTGCTTGGGCTAATGCTTCTTTTGAAATCCACTATTATGCTAAATGCAGGACGAATGCATGGAATGCTTAACTCAAGCGAAGAAGTTCAATGCCTAGGTTCGAAAAGTGAGAAGAGGGGATAAGAATGCAATGAAGTAAACAAAAATGCAGGTGAACATGTAAAAAGGAGGCTCCATGGGGGGGGGCTTGTTGGAAAGCCATTGTGATAGGGCTATCCGTCATACTTCATGGTCAGTCAAGGGTGAGTTTCAGTGCTCTCAGGTCAGGTCACCTAAAAGCAAGAGGTGCTTGCACTCATTTGCTCGTAGAGCCTGAGATTGGGTGTAAACCTAAAAATAGGCTTAAGCACGCTATGTGTAAAAATATGCTCAAGCCTTAGCCTAAGCATGACCTTTGGCTTCAATGATCGCGCAGCTCGGGTGGCCTGTGCTAGGAGAAGAACTGAACATCTCCCATAGGTCAACTGCAGTCTCACAGAATGCAGCCTCTGGGCAGCGTAAAATGTGAAAGCTGCATTCACCAATGAACAAACTCAAAGCAAAGCCCCTTTCCTAAAAAAATTGGCTATCGCGAAATGGCCATATGTGTGTTTTCTTTGGAAATCCCCATTTTCTTGGAGAAAAAAGCAGCTGCCAACCAGTGATTGGCGACACGGCCTATTAGTACAAAGGATCTAAGAACGCCAGGCGTAATTGCCCCGCGTAGCACGAGTCACTACGGTTTGACCTAATATACATATGTACTTGTGAAAACATCGACTTCCGTTCCGGAATTTGACGGCGTGTTTGTGAAACGACTTCAAAAGACTTTCCGTCGTAGGATATTGGGAACAGGAATTTGACGAAAAGTAGGTAAGAAGCCTCATCGTGGAACAAAGTCACACAAGTGTTTGTTTATTTGGCAATTATTCATTTACTAGCTTACTTATTTGTTAGTTGCTTATTCTACATACGAACTACTTATTTTTCATTTTCTATCCCTAAAGGAACAGCGCCAGATCGAACTGGTGGAGTAAAAGTGACGGATAGTGAAAATGTGGATGTAAACCGACAAAAATGAGAAAAGAAGCAAAACATGCCGCACTTTAAAAATGACTCATTGCTCCTTATTTGAAATAAGGAAGGGGTGTGGCCGGACGAGTTGTCCGGACGCGCTTGCTCCGCCGACATTTATTGCTGGCTCCATGCAAGCAACAAACAAGCAGACATATCTACCGACGAGATAATCCTGCATTTTTATTTCGCGCGTTACAGCGAAATGCTTTTAATACGGCCGGGCATTGCACATAAACAGATTAGATGATAATAAATAAGTAATAATAGTTTTTTGTTCAACAACCAGCATTCTTGTGGAACATTCGGCAGTGCGGACTGAGGCCAAAAACAGACAGTTAACAATCAAAGAGCAAGTAAAATAATAAATGAATCAAATTGTAATTCAAAAATCAATACACACAAAGAAACTATGATGATTTGACGGTCTAGGCAGATTAAAACACAACCAAAAAACGGGTAGCATTCCTTCCGAACGTGAGCCCAGTATACCACAAAGCCACGCAGCCAACCAGGAATCTCAACGGCTAGCAATGGGGGGTGTCGACCAAAAGGCAACGGACCAAAACTGGCGCTCATCCAACTCCTCATATCTCCTCTTATTTTATGCACAAAGGACAAACGGTAAAGCCGATAGCGCAGTCAGCGTAATTCTATCCCTTGAGATCAAGAGTGGAGATATGTCCATCAAGGTCTACCCCATGTAGGGGTGGGGGATGGGGCCTCATGTGCAGTTGAGATGAGTTGTAGTTGAGTTGTTGGCGAACTATTGTGAACTCGAACATTACAGCTTTTCACGCATGTCAGGTAGCTGCCCCCCCCCGGCTCGGGGTACCCTAGCTTTCTGGAAAAAACTGTATCATGATGCCGCCCTCACCCTCTAAACTGGAATATGACCGCACTCTTCCGCTACTTTTCATTTGACAATCAGTGACATTTGACCAATGACCCATATGACTTCTAGGACGCGAGCCAGTTTTCCAACTTATTTAGAGAATGTTGGGCTTTGGGCAAAACTCTTCACCCCAGGTGTGAATCGAACCCGCAGCCTCTCGGATATTTGTCCTACCAATCCAACAATTACAACGATCAAACATATGATTGTGGCTGTCCCTGTGCGGTACCGCCTACCTGTATGATGTCTGTTTTTTTTAGGGTGGTCCAGGTTTTTTGGGGGTGTTGCACTTCATTGTGTTTTCCAGAACTTGAACAAGAGTTAGAGCGCTCACGACAGGTATTTCGAATCAAACACAGGGTCCGGGATTTCTGGTCGAATTAAGCTTTTCCCTGAAAAAAGTGCAGCGATATTTCAGGGGAAAGCGCGTACACAACTTGCGCGATGATCTGACGGGGTCGAGGCGACAAGGCCTTTAGCATGGCGGCATTTGACCGGCCCCCCGCCCCCGCCCCGACCGGCCTCCCCCCCGCCCCCCCGCCCCCCGCCCCCCCGCGGAAGCGCCGCCCAAAACTATGGAGCCCGGCCCCACGAACTAGTGGCTATTGCGTTTTGTGGCTACCGGAGAGAGGGTTTTTTATTTAGGGTTCCTGCGATGTTCTTCACGTTTTCCACTGGAGGCGTCACGCATCTCATCTACACTGTCGCTCGCAAGCGCAATAATACATCGGTTCCATCCAGGACTTTGCCTTTGAAGCACACTTTTGATGAGTTGCGGTGTAGTGTGAAAACTCCTGAGGTGCTTACCCAACTCGGCCTGAAACTGTCCAAAGTAATCGTACTAAGGAATGGACATCCATGCTTAGGCCTAGGTGTGGGAAAGCTCTGCGGTAGCAGACCAGGTGCGCAAAAAGGTGTGGGATGTGAACCTCACCAATCTTTACCAAAAATGCACTTCAACCTTAGTTTCAGAAAAACTAAGGGCAGGACTAAGAATAGGATAACAAAGAGTGCCCCCCTCTTTCGAACTGGATTTTCCGCCCGATTTACGGTGACTGGGGTCAAGGGTAGTCGGAAGGTTCAGGTTATTGTAAGCAGATCGATGTAGACAGGTGATCCTGGTCCATGCCCAGGCGTCGAGCAGGGTCAGTCCTATCGTTGCTACTTTTCGAAAAGTTTTTACGACCCCCCTCCTTCAGGAAAAGTTTCCTACGACCCCCCCCCCTTTCCGACCAATTTTTACCCCAAAAAATTACCGTCGAGCGGGGGGGGGGTATATACTTCCCTTAAAACCGCAAAAATTCCCTACATTTCCTTACAATTTCCCTATGTTTTACCCATATTCAACTGCTCCATTTTCTAGGGGAGGTATATACGCGTATATACGCTCCCGCGCCGCTCCCCACTCATCACATGCCACTTCTTACAACCGAAGCAAGTACGACCCCCCTCTACAAACTCACCAAAATACGACCCCCCGTTGCTACTTGTAGCAACATAGGGTTGACCCTGGCCGTGGTGCAAGTTTGCTGCTTCACCATCTCTGCGCGATGCAGTTTGAAGCGTTTCCATCGAATTCATGAAAAAGGTGCGCACGCCCTTTTCCATGAAAAAGGTGCTCATGCACTTTTCTCGTGGTCTATTTACTCTCGCGCTAAGTTCTAAACCCATGACTGATAATGAGATGTGCTATAATCGCTGCCGCGTGCAGCTGCATTCTCGTCTGGCTTCCTAATCCAATTACTACGCGAACCGATTATATCTCGCCTCCGTTTGCGACTATTAGATTTTTTCCCCTATAACATCAGTCTATAAGAAAATCTAGTAAGCGGTTGGCCTAATCTCTAAAAAGAATGCATGGCCTTATTACGAGGCTATAATGGAACTTTAGCCTCCGGATTTCGCATCAGTGCTTTGAATCCTCATACTGGAATGCGCCAGTAAGTCATGAAAAAGTGATGAGGTTACAGAACGCGTTTTCTAAACCACCCTAGCCACCTAGAGTGCATGGCGCATACGTAAAGGCCAAATGTGAGTGGTTAGGGAGTGGAAAGTAGGTAAGAGAAAGCCGAGTTGTATAAAAAAAACCGCTAATTTTTGAAATGAGGATCTGGATCTACATCAGCGCCATTCATCTCAACGGTTAAGGTAGCATTAACCGTGAGAAGTGGACGATCCAAGCGGCTCGGCCACACTCACACCTAACACGGTCAATCGTCGCGTCTGTACTTTTCGAGGTTTCCGTTTTCTCTTCAAAAGCCTCACTTGGATCAGCGTTTGCGGAGATAGGGTTGTAACAAGTGGCGCCAATAGAATATCATGGTACACGGTCCGGCCCACCTCAACTTCAGTCCTAACGATAAGTAACCGAGCTGTCGTGCGCTCGAGACCAGCTATTTGCCACAGGGAGCATTTGAGGAGACTTAACCTTGACTTTTTCATAAGTTTACTTCCACAAGTCTTGTGTAGATCAAATACCTATCCAGTTCCTTCAGCATTCAAATGGATACCATATACGTGACGCATTTCAAAGTTATTAGCAAAGCCATACACTAGAGGTCCTTCTTTCCTAATGGACGCTATATTTGAAGAATCTGCGACGTTTTGAGTGCAATTCGGTAAGAACTGACTTATCGAGTCCTCCATTGACGTCCCTGCTTCGAGTACGCTGAATAAATAATAGTAAGCGCGCAAAAAATCCGTCCATGCGATCGAGACTCATTTACTGGTTACGCCAGGGTCAACCGTTGGACCGACATTGGACCGACGTTGGACCGACGTTGACCGCTCTCCGCGCCGGCATTCGCACTCGCCTTGCGCGAGCCGTCTGTGTCTCCGTGCGTACGTTCACTCTCGGCATTACTCTCACACGCTAGAGAGCCATGCGTTGGACTTTGTCCAACGGACGGTTGACCCTGGTTCCAGCCGTTCATACTTCTACTCGCTTGAGATCATCAAGATTCATCGTACTATATCCTGAGCCTCTAGCTCCCACTCAAGGTCAGGAGGCATCAGAAAAGATGATTGGTCGTTCAAGACTGAGAGCTAAACGTTAAACCCCTGAGGAGTGAGCAACATGGAACGTCTTATAATCGCGCAACAAATATTACAGTTAATCGCTTTAGCGCACATCGCGCACCGCGCGGCCGGCGTAAAGCTGTAAAGTGAGCTGAGAAAAAAGTATCCCTAAAGGGATGGCGCCAAATATCATATTAGCCGAATTTACGCCTGTGGAACAGCTTTTCACGGATGGGAAACCCGGAATTTCCATAAATGGAACGGGTAAATATGGAACGGAAATTAGAATAAGGTGAAGTTAGCACTACTATAATATCACGCATTACTACTGACACCACGGTCAGCATTAGGCGAGAGCCCACCGTTTCTGCTATCTCAAATGGAACAGAACATTTGCTATGACCATGGAGTACTCTGCACACTTTCATGCGTTTCTTTAGTGTGTCGGCCGTAGGGTGTTTAAAGGCGGAACAACGGTTAAAATAATGTTCTTTTAACCCATAACGGACGGCGTGCGCCACAAGGTGGCGCACGACTATTTCTTTTGTTTTTGGAATGTTTCTAGCAATCTTAATATACCCATATATACTCTCAGCAATGTGGAATAACATATCTTCCCAGGACCTGGACGGCTGGATTTTTGACAAACCTACAATAAATTTTACATACATTTTGTCTTAATTTACATAAGTTTACTATTTGATGGGTGGCTTACCCATGGTTCGCACGTCCCGAGACCCCTTCCCCTAAATATAGCCACATCCTTGCTCGGGGTTGTGTTTCGCATTTTTCGATTCGATAAATGTACCTACAATGGTTTTTGTTTTTTTTTTTTTATCTATTTCCATTCATTCTTTGCACCCTAGTTTTAGAGCGGAAAGGCGGGCTACGAACTTGTCGTCAACGGAAATCTCTTTTTTCGGATGATGAGACTCCGACACCTACTTTAGCCCCGTCTTACCCCTGCTGTTCACATAAGCCTACATAAACCCTACCCTGGGTGGCGGCGTGCGCCACATGGTGGCGCACGCCGAAAAAAAAGCTGCTGAATGACAAACTAGCACTTCACTAATAATGTTCCTTGTAGCACAATTCTTCATATATTTCTAAAGTACTCGCTGCCGCTGCCACTTACCACTGCAATGGCAGGACTCCCTTGCTCACAAAATTAAGGTATTAGTCCACTAGTCACCGATGACTCAATACAGAAATGTGGAAAAAGTTGGAAGCCCGCGCAACCATCGGCATTCGGATTGCCAAGTAATCCAAGTAAATGATGACCTACTCGTAATCCAGATGATGAAAAATCTGTAACCTGAAATCTGCAATTGCTATTTTAACACTCTTATTCAACGTTTTTGAAACGCTATGTCGTCCTTACCTTTCTTGATTGAATATATTCATCTCAAATCGTCAAGTGCGTTCCAAAAACAATTGGCTAAAAACAGAAAATTTCCTCATGACACGGTGAAAACTTCGTTTCTGTTCTCTTCTAAAAAAAAACCAGAACATTCAAAAAGCCCGTGAATACACTACTCTAATCCTAGTCAAATTTTTCCGATTTATTTGGGAGATTTCCTTCCTACTGGATTTTCTATAATTCACATAACTTCGTATGATATAACTTATATTAGGTGTTTCAGAAAGTTCTGTCGTTTTCTGACATTCCACTTTTGGATGCTTTATTTCCCTTGAAATCTAGGAAAGCTGCAATTGATGTTGATGTCATTTTGAAGAACTTTTCCAGCTCTATCCAATGCTCAGCACAACTTTATCCTAAAATATTTTCTTATAGCTTTTTCAAAGCTTTGAATTCAGTATACTCGAGGAGCAAGCTGGCATGACTTTCTTTTTCTAGCTTTAAATAGACCTGAAAGTGGCGGGAATCAGTTCAAGATATCAACGATGCTTTGGGCCTAGATTTGCAATAAATGTGCTCAGAAGCAGTAGTTAAAAAATTTATTGTAAGGAAGGCGAGAGCCTTGAATATGATGAGAGTAGTGGTCGGACATCGGACGGTGTCTCCGATTAGCCAAAAGTTCTGATTGAAGCACTTGTGCGTAAGACCATAGAGGAGGTTCTGCCCAACGTGGGCGTATATGGTTTGTACAGCCAAGCTATACGGAAGAAGCTGGAAAGTCTAAAAAATTCGATAGTGGCGTGCCGCGACAAATCACCAATTTGAAGCATCGTCCATCAAATTGTCGCTGGTTTTATGTGGTGAAAGCGACTCGTTTCTCTACAGATTTGCGACGTACAATAAAGAGCGGATTCTTCTCTATAGTCTACGAAAGTTTGCTGAATAGATCGACGGCGATGAAGCTCTACAAACTTTGCAGAATTTAAACTGTGCTGGAGGAGGGTTGTGGCAGCTTTCATGGTCAGCGGCTGGCCATGTTCTTCAGTATCAGATGGAACTGTTACAGTGGAGAATCAATCTTTATACTAAGTCAAAAATCATCAAAAACTCTAGGACATGGGTCCAGCATTCCTCATTATAAAGGAACACACACATCCCTGAAAGGTGTCTTGAACGCACATCGCACGGCCAACCCTTCACAAGTTGTACCAGCTGAACTTCAGAGTGGTTCTGCGAACATCTTACTTAGTAGACCCTTGAACTATCTACTGTCAAACTTCTGACGATCTCGATAGCTTCCTTGAAGAGAAATACATCAAAAACCAACATGATGCTAAAACGACCTTCCCTCAGTTCATCGCCTCCAGAGGTCCAGCATTCCAAATAAACGTACCCTGTTGAACGGTTTCTTATAGAACAAGATTCGCGCTTTCAAATGGTTTTTTAATCAACTCGAAAGGTTTAGCCCAAGCCGAGATACGTGCATTTAAAATTAGGGGCTGGAAAACGACAGAACTTTCTGAAACACCTAATACAAGTAAATTTCAGTGGATCAAAACTTTATCCCAACTAGTTTCGAGAGCGATTCATTTCACTGTAGTAGAGGGTCCTGTCGAATAATGACATCAGGTTGAAATAAAATCTTTATCTGATTCCAACCTCGGGTTTGTTGACGGTCCACTTGCCTCCCTCTCTCTTTCTCATGTCTCACGCCCTTCTTTCCAGCGGTCCAGCTGCCACTGCAGCAGTACGTTAAATGGCCAATCCGAGGTATCATGACTGCAAATCTGTGAGCTCCATAATTTTCCTAACGGTAGATCACTCCACTACCTGCCTCTGTACTTAAAGGAGGAATTCACGATTAGAATGAAGGTCGAAGAAGGAGAAATTGACCTAGTTGAGGAGACCCACGGACCTCCTGAGGGTGCGAACTGACGCGCAATTGGCATGGAAAAATTTGACCTCGCGACCTAGCATGGCTCAGCGATGAGAGTTTCCTCAATGCTCGAATCAACGGGCAAGGAAGGGGTCCCATTTCTCGGGTTCTGGGCCGTTTCTCATGGTTCTTCCTTCTTTCGTGTACCACTCACCATCCCTAGGTTAATTTGAAAGTGGTTGCTTTTCCATAAGTATAAGTATAAGTTTATTAGGTTAGCAGAAGGCTCACGTGAGAAAACACAATAATGACAATGTAAATTCACAACAAAAACAGGCACTAATGGCAACAGTAACATATTTGCTAGTCAGTCTCTAAAAAAATTTAGGATACGCCATTTCGTAGCAGATCTTTGATCGCCAAGCGCTTAAATTGCGGCAGCGATAGAGGGGCAGGTATATTTTTCGTCAACTTCAAATATATTCATTGCCGGCTCTGAAGGTGAAGCTCTTCGCACGCACGTCAGTTTTGGGACGTGCCAGCGAAATCTTCAGACCCCTCCTCTAGTTCGAAGAGATCAACTTGAAGACGCTGGAAGAACCGGAGCCACACGTGCCCTGCACCAATTTATGAACCAAACAAAGATCATAAACTCTGCGTCTCATTTCTAAGATGTCAGCTCTAAATATTGATTCCTAGTAG
>MU883522.1:0-13913 GCA_036418205.1 Ostertagia ostertagi | reverse complement strand
ATTATCTCAGTTCTGTTCCTATTCTGTTTTTTTTTCTGTTCTTTCATTCTTTTTTGTTCATTCTATTATTGTTCTTTCATGGCCAGAAGAGGGTTGAATGGTGAAGGAGTTCACGCGATTCAAACCCTTTTCAACTCGTTCATATGTCGTGTGTCGCTGGTTGCAGCTGTACATGTAGCTGTAATAGTGAATTATATCAAAGGGAGTTAAAATAAAATAAGGAATTTCCTCAGTTTCTATCCTGTTGTTTCTGCGTTCCGATTCCTGCGATTTTTCTCGTGTGTAGCTGCTTTTCTAAAAGTTGTGGGTTTCGGAATAACTTCACTTCATCTTTTTGTGAAGTGAAGCAAAACAACCACTGTATTTAGTATTCTTTCCACTGTTATTTGTTAGGAATGATGATTCCTAACAATCTGTTTTTCTACGTTTATATTGGGATATAATTCAATCTCTTATTGATGCGGAAAGATAAGAGTCACGACTAATGATGTGGACGGATGAGAATACAGTAGTGGCCAGAAATTTATGAACAAACGGTTTTTTCATGATTTCTCTTTTGAAAGTCACTGCAACGTCTCCAAATTTGCAACAATTATTAACTACGTGTTTTATGATCCACACAGAAAATTTCAACCTTCAGCTCAAATTTGGGTTTAGAAAATTTTAGATTTTTCGAAATTAATGAAGGCAGGTGAAAGATCACTTGATCCGTTTATTTGATTTAAATAATGTATAACCCAACAGAACAGTCAAGTAAACAGTCACTAACATTAAGCAAGTCTAGCACATTGCCCAGAACTCTCTAAAGTATTGGATACATAAACTGGATTTGAATGCGGGGTCAACTAATGAACTCACTCTCTAGTGGGGTCTCTCTCTGTAGTCCCTTATTTTCGTGGCTCTTTCATTGACATACGAATTTGTAGGTCCTCCCTAGTGGTTCTGTAATGTTTGGCTCAAGAGTCTGGCCTGGCTGGTCTTTTAAAAGCACCCCATGCTGTCGAAACCACTCCTGCATGTGAGAGGCCCGATGCTTTGAGTCGCTGCTCTGCTGACAGACAAAGCCAGGTCGTGTGGCAGCCATGTCTACGGATACATAACATCTTCTAGAATCTAAGTCTATACTACGTATTCCTTAGTTCTCAAAGTCTAAGAATAGCGCTCGGCCACCAGGTCACTCCAGTTCGACTGAATTATCGATAGAGACCTTTTCTTTATACGGTCTCATGAGATTGGAGCGAATCGAATTTCTCTTCGTGCGCTCATTTCGATGCACGCTCACGCCTATGTTTAGCGGAGTTCTGCTTAATGCATCCATAGCTTTGTATTAAATTCTGAGACCTGATCACACTCGCGTTTGCCCGGTCACTTCAAAAGTTTATCTGGAGGGAATAGGGAAGTTCAGGACACCCATGCAGAACGACAGACGAAGCGTTTCATAGTAAGAAGAAAATTCTGATGAATATAACGGTTTCAATTTCAATCGGAACTTGTGGGAAATTGTATCTTTGTTAGAACTGTACGTGGTTGTTTCTAGGCCTTAATGGCTAGCGTTTTGGCAAGTTTACCTTCTTGGAGCTCAGTTGGATGGAGGTAAAGCTTCTATAGTAAGTGGGTACCCATCGAATATCAATGCACGTTTACTAGATTTTCATCACCGTCTAACAGCTGATCGATGACTACTTGAATCCTACCTGTTCGACAAGTTATGATACAACATGTGTAATGATGTTTAATTTAAGCACCTAATAGCAGCGATTGTAATTCTAATAGCTAATAGCACCAGTTCTGGAGTGGCTTGGAAGGAACGTGGCGTACTCACTGGTAATCAGTGGCGGAAAGAGAATTCGTCAACGTCGAACAATTCCCAATTGCGGTATCACTCAAAGCCTGGTTGCCGGGAACAAATAGGCATAATTGATGTTGATCTAGCTGTTTACTATGCGTTTTAGACTTTGTTTTTTTTTTTTTTCTTCCAATCTTTTCTATTCTTTGGAATCGTCCAATAAGAGGAAAGAGCATGAAGTCACGATTTCTAGCTAATAATAATTATATAAGGTGAAATTAGAATACTTGCTGGCTCGATGAATTGGAATTGAATAGCTGTCCAATTCATTTCAGAAGAAAATGGCTGAAGAGATCTAGGTGGTGTTTGGTCTGAGAGGCGGCCAATAGGCTTGTGCCATGGGATTTCACTCCTCCGTAGCCCGCGACACTACCGGAAATTGAGTTAACTGGCGCACGAAAAAATGAGATACTCCTAATGTGTCAAAATCATTGGCCTATTACCTGCCCCAGGATTCTGATGCTTGGTGTTGAGCTTACGTAAGCACAGTGAAAACTAAACATTGTATAAGAAAGATTTGAAAAATGTTCTACATATCATCTCTTTGCTAAAGTGCGTCTTTAATGGAAAACTACTTTTCCGGTATTCAAAACAATTCTGGTGAAAGATTTCGTTCTTGAACGGGAAGACGTAGAAACGTCTCCTCACAGTTTTAAAAGAATAATTAAAATCAGTTTTAGCGCACCCTGTAGCCGCGCAAACGCAAATCTGCGGAGACATGAAACGGTGCGACGAATTTCCCAAATTTAGCCTTATACTTAAGGATATTTGAATTGTCCTTCTTAGCAAGACTCTATCTGCATTCTCTCCATCCTGTCTCTAGACTCCACTACGTCGCATGCTCCACATAAATCGCTTTTGACCTTACCTAATTCGCCAACCATTGCCGACTTTCTTCCGGACTCAGGACTGCTTCTGAACCGATTTGCAAATCTCGTGGTGACCTCCGCCTATTCGATGCTCATCTCGCCCACCAATGGCACTTAATCTCCTCTCCTCCGTCAACCTCTATCCTCTTTTTGCCCAGTCTCCGTGACTTTGTAGGACTGAGTTGTAAGCCTGGCAGCGATCTCCGCTCATGCGCCACCCACCAATGGCAGCCGACTTCCTTTCCTCCGCCAACTTTCATCCACTTTTTTCCTGTCTCTAGATTGTCTCTCAACCGATTTATAACTTTCACGGCAAATCTCGCCAACTTTGCTGCATGCCCCACCCACCAATAGCAGTTGACCCAATCTACTCTGTCGAATTCTATCCACTTCTTTACACTCTTAAGACTTTTTGGAGACGAGTTATTAGACAGGTAGCAAACCCCGTACACTTTGGTGGACGTCACGCCCACTGCTGACATTTCTCCCCTCCTCTGATCTCTATCCGCCTTTTTCCCGCTCTCTAAGACCTCTCGGAACCGAATCATGAGGACTTGTAGATAACATTATCCACTTAAGGACACGCTCCATTGTGAACACACCATATATGCTGGAATCAGCTTAGATATCGTTTTCTGCTCTGTAGACTTTCTCCTAACGGCGTAATGAATTTTTGCATTAGGCAACGCTTTTCTCCAAAGCGCTCTGGCCACTAGCTATTTATTGAGTTAAACAACAAAACAGCAGTGCCTGAAGTTTGAAAAGGGACAAGAACTGAAGCGAACGGAAAGTTCTAAAGAAGGAGCCATTTTGTATCTGACCGCAAAACATTAGCTGGTCTGCGATGCAACAAATACAAGAACACTTTGAAATAACGATCACTTACCTTTTGTATTTTGCGGTTAGATACGAAATAGATTGCATTACAGTTGTTACTCTAAAAAAACACTAGAAAAACACCTCTATTACTTGCATTTGTCACAACGGAACTAAGTCGATCGAAACAAATAGCAAACTTAAGAATAAGTTATCAAAGCCTTGCAGAAAAGGTGGAAAACAGCATGAATGACAACGAATGATAGCTGGACATTACACCTAAAAGCGTTATTGGAAGCTATGTGTGGTACACCATAAGCGAATACTTATAAAACTACTCACATTTGTTCTTCTCGATCATGGCACACAAGAAAACGGCTGACTCAAAAGCAAAATCAACATCACTTCAATAGAATAAACACGAGGTCAACGCAATCGGGCTTGAACTCCGACGACCTACAGAAATTGCAAGTTCTCCTCCATGCATGCCTATTGTTCCACCTCAACATATACAATTGAATTTCAGAAAGGACCAGAATGTGACTTACCTCATGAAAAATTCCAGGGCAGATAACCGACAACAGCGTCCTCGATATTTTCAAAGGAGCACAACAGATATGATAAGTCACATCTGAAAAAGGTGAACTCAGAAAAAAGTTACCTTGACTAAAAGCAAATGAAGCGAATAAAACACTAACATGCACAACATACGATAGGTTTTGCATGGAAAAATCAAAGTGACGCAACAAAGACGAGCAAACTGGAATGCAACTGAATGCGGATGAAAGTAATGGTGCAAAAAAAAACATGAAAAAGCGGCGTGCATAATCAAATGTCGAATTTTGAGCCTACGTCGTGGAGTGATGGGTGTTGTACGTATCGAAATGCGATCTATTAGAATTGACGTCTAGCTGCTACAGTATGCGCGGCGACTCGTCCTTTGCCGCGCTTGCGACTCTTCCTTCGCCGCGCGGTGGGCCTGTTGGGGGACACCCCCAGCATTCGCTTCGCATACACTACCGATTCCTTGCTGCACAATGTACCCGACTACTTGTAATTGGCTTACAGCAACAGCGCTCAAACTAAATGGGTGCTTCCCTCAAAGCATTAAGGAAGACAAAGGTTGTATGAATTAAACTCTACAGTGGGTGGTAGAAATATGCTGTTGCAGCAATAATGACATTTGAATTAGATGGTAGCGGTTGCCACCGCCAGGGCCGAAAGAGTTAAACGTTCGAATACGAAGAACAGAGACATAATGGTCGACAAAATAAGATGGAGTGCAATAGTGACATGTTGCTGCCAAAACTGAAAGAGGCAGAAAGAGTTTCCTAGCGGCGGCACTAGATAAAAAGTGAACGTTTCAAGCGCGCCACACTTTGTTATGCAGAAATCGGTGGGAACCTTTCACTGCGTCACAGTCTTCTTAGTTATTCGGATTATTTATCAGGTCGAACCCTTTTCGTTTTTCCCGCTCTAATGGCAGAGTATGTCTCTAATGATGGCGATTTATGGGAGCCATAGACCAGCAGTGTTTACATTTCCTTCAGACACAGGTCGCGGTTAGATTTTTGAAGAAGTTTCCCTTTTTTATGCTGTTGTCGCGACTTGGAAATGCTTAGCAAAGAAGCTAATGCATTCGCTTGGCAACTGCGGCCGCTGAGACCGCTGCCATTCCTGCCAATCGCGACATACGTGCCGTTTGCTCCCTACGCGCGTAAGAAGCACTCTCTCCGCGTTTTTCTCTCTGCCGTCGCAAGCCGCGTCTCTGCGTATACCCCCGGCACACGCTCCTGGGGGATCACGTGTTTTCTTATGAGTCCTTTTGCTTTTCGCCTCCTATTAACTTCTCATCGTTTCTTCTTGTAATATATTCGCGAACAGCAATAGCACATCCACTCGATTCAGACCTTTCTTAAAGCAGTCCTACCCGCTCTCGCAGTTGGCCTCGGCTCCCCTTATTCTTTCCTATGAAAATGGTGGATTCCACATGGGAACCTCCTATTTTGTGAAGTAACTGCACTATGCGGGTGTCTTGTTCAGCAAGGTGCTCGCGCGACTGAAGTCTTGAGGCAAAACTGCTCTTTATTCAATCAGGCAGTAAGTCTTTCTGTCACTCCTCGTATAATGTGCTAGATGGGATTCTATGGGCAGCCAGCAATGCCCAGAGCAACAGACAGATACAGAAGTCCGCGGACTCACTGTTACCATAATCCACGTAAGCGTTGGCGCACCCTCAAAGCAACGCAAGCACATTCGCTCGTTTACGAGGCAATGGTCAAAACATGTGAGAGGACTAAAGAAGAGATGGTAGGAACTATGCGAGGAATGCTTTCGAGCGTCCTTCGGGTATGGCGCAGGCTGTAAGCAGTGTCTTGGTCCTGATCGCGATCAAACCGGTGAGAGGGCGCAGGCGAGCAGGAAAATAGGTAAATGGCGCCAACGTAAAAAATAAATGTCATATTCGTGATCAGGACACCAAATAACCCCTATATACAGGTTTACACCGAATTTCGTGAAAACAGCCGTCGTGACAAGGTGACGCCATCTAGCACTAAAATGGCGCCAGCGTCAAAATGAATATCATGGATAAACTAGTCTAGTGGATAAATTTGCGAATGCGTAACTTCCACAACTCTATATCGTCGAGTGCATTAAGCAATAATGATAATGATCTAGACCGCAATTAACAACCAAGTTATGAGAACGACGAAAAATAACAATCTGAGTGCTCTTTTCCGAATTCCTTGAATGGTTTGCCTGTAGGGCCGAGGTGCCGCTAGGGCATGAATCACTCTTTCTTATCCCTCTTTCAGGACTGCCTACTCTGCTCTTTTCTGTGCTCCATTGTCTACTCTTTACTCCACCGCTTTGAGAAATCCCCAATCTTTTGGCTCATCATGCTGAACCTTGCGTCGCTTGAAAGGCGCGCCAATGCTTGTTGCAGCGCGCGCCACCAATGCTAACGCGGAATACGGTAACAGTGAATCCACGGCCTTTGTTATCTGTCTTGTGAGCAAGCAAATCGACAAACAAGTAAGTCAAGCTGCTTAGTCATCTACAAGAGTGGCTGATATTGTGGTAGATGAAAACTAAACGGAATATTGTAGCCGAGTATGTGAGCTTGGCTTAGGTCCTCTCGTCAAAAAGCAGCACTATGGAAGATTTTGATCGACCACTGCGAGCATGTGACTTAATTAGTTGCAATCCCAAAATCCAGCTGCGACTGACATGTAACTGACTCATTCTTTGGCTTTTCCTTGAAAGGATTGGTCGTAACCACACATCCGAAACGCGAACTATGAAAGCTTTTCAAGTTTTCATGAAGGACTGGATAGAGAAATAAGGGAATCAACACGGTCAAGAATGTCAGTCACGAATATGGAGACCAAAACTGTTATGTAACCTTTTCCAAACAAGTTGTCAGCGACCAAAGCGACAACATAAATGCGGCAAAAAAACACCAATTTAAAACTACTCCAGATGGCCCCTTTGATATCATATTGGTGATCGGCGCCTATACACCCCTATGAACAACTTCAGAGAATATCGAAAGGTGATGCGGGTAGATCAGTTTGCCTCACCATTGGGCAGCAGCCTTTCCTAATTGCTTGACCGCTGACAACTTCATCGGAATGTTTAGGTATGTAGGAGTTTTCCTATGTAACCATTCTTGACTGTTTTTAGCCTACCCAGGTCTTCATTCAAAATTTTATGGGACGTTGAAGGCCTTCCCAGAAAGTAAGTAGCTGGGCGATGAGACCGCCCTCCAGATGAGGATGTTAAGAATGAACTCAAATTGATGAATTCGATTTTTAATCGCGAAATGATCACAAGGTAACGAGCTTGTCAAGAATAAAAAGGGTAGAGTTGAAAAGTTATTACGCTTCAGAGAACTGACAGTAAGCTTTGTCGTTGAATACAATAACACTTTTACTTAGCTAGGATGAGATGTGCGGTTAGTTTCTACTCACGATATTGCAAGAATCGTGCCAGCTTTGAGATTGATCATCATTTTCTCAATGCGACATCCTCCTCAAGCAGTGGACGGGAAAGATGACTTAGTGACTGAATTGTGACGATTTGTGGCATAATTCCCGTCCTTTACTAGTCACCGTTTTCTCTTTCGTCAAGGGTTAGATGAGGGGATGGCACAGTCACAATGCGATGATGCTGAGATTTCGCATCTGAGGGCACATTCATAGTTGGTCGCCCGACCGTAACGTCCGCAACGACGGCACAGCATTAGATGCGTATCGATCGTCGGATGGGTCAGATGCGCCCTAGGGCTGGTGTCAGAGTCCGCGATCCGTCGCGCGATTTGCGCCATTGCTGCTTGATTGTGAAAATTGATTGACGAATATTCATACTCGTACTTTTCTCATACTGTTTCAAATGTACGCAATTGCGATTCTTACATTCGCGCGAATCGCGCGATGAATCGCGGACTATGACACCAGCGTGAAACCATTTGCATGAAGGGGTCCAAGTTAGTGGCCGATAACATGTGTGACCTCGGTTTTTTCGGTTTTTTAACCTATCTCCTACACCTGCCTGATTTCAGAACGCACATTGCGACATCATGGAAATGCAAAACTTTTGTCCAACGGTTAATGCTGCGCTCCTAGCAAGTAAAGGTAAGAGAAGCGTTTGTCCGCACACATACCCTACTATACCATCATTCAGCCACCGCTTATGCAAATGTGCAAGCCTTAGGCAACGTGAACACAACTGGCCTATTCCGCGGAATTCCTGATGTGAGCCAGAGGGGCACCCATCCTGTCATAAGATACGACATCCCAGGTGAGGATAGTAACCCCAGATGAGCCATCTGCGCATATAACCTTTTTGATTTCCCAGGAGGGTCGTTGTGCTACGTTTTTGCATACGAAAGAGCACGCCCCAGCTATGGGAACGATAAGTATGTTTGTTGCGGATGTAAGAAACGTGGCAAAAAAATACCGATCGTGGTACAGTGTTACTGTTAGCTATCGCAAATGCCGAGAGCACTCCGGTGGTATTCCAGGTAGAAGCCAAAACCTTTTTCACTGAAGACCCGTGCATGCTACCCCACGTCTGCCTACCGAGCAAGTCCGCGAAAGATGAAACTACACGTTTGGTCTACAAGGTAAGCCGTTC
The DNA here is from genome assembly GCA_036418205.1 of Ostertagia ostertagi. NCBI lineage: Eukaryota > Metazoa > Nematoda > Chromadorea > Rhabditida > Trichostrongylidae > Ostertagia > Ostertagia ostertagi. Next base: position 5,243 of record MU883522.1, on the reverse strand, counting down.
ATCAAAGGTGTTGGATACAAAGAACACCATCCGAAGCGTTTAGACATGCCGGTACGTGTCTAATACACCTGCGCTGGCCGACAAGAAACCCATACAATTGTTCCAGGAGATCGGGAACTATGTAGACTTCCACTCCAGCACCGGTAGGTACATGCATAGTTCACGCCTGGTTGCCCATAGCGTTCAATTCAGACCCGAACCGACGTCGAGAGATGACTATCAACACCTATTGCCGTCGAATGTCCCGCTACGTGACGGAGAAAACTTTTTGAGTAAGCTCTAGCATCCTACATGAGGTACATATAAGCTAAATTTCTGACCTTTCAGGTGCACCACGTTCCCGTATTTACTAACCCAACGGCCCTCTTTAGGGCCACCATCGTCTACCATCGTAAACGAATACGTACCCCCCCCCCTTTCCCGATTCGCTCTGAATAAATATTTTTTTCCTGTCCAAACACACTGGAAGGAACACATTCCTATTCTATATGGTACATTTCAACTATTCGCCGCTGAAACAGGCTTGCCTAAATAGAATAGGAGTGCTTTCCTTCCAAGTGGCTGTAACCAATCACCTTTCTTTGATCACTACACAGGCTAGACTTTACCACTGAAGAATTGACATGATCTGAGCAATAGGTAGGTGACATTTAGGACTGTGACTTATTTACCACTAGGCCTCGGGTATGTTTTGCCTGTATCGTTGGATGGCGCGCGACAGGTTGTCGCGCCCTTTTCGTAACTGCGCACAATCCTTCTCAAATGAACACATCAAGCCAAAATTATTTATTAGTGTAATGCGCCACTCATCGTGGGAATACAATATCTGCTAATAGGCTACGGTAGATGTCTACATTACGAGTGTACACAATGCAATTGCAGTATAGGGACGGTTGAAGCGAGTGACGGGTGGATGCGGCATATCTACTGTGCTGCTTTTGCTGTACGTGGTGATTATGCTCGGCTAGTACAATATAGAAGAGATGAATTTTACCACTAGTAGTATGTTATAGACTACTTAACCAATCTACAATATCGAACATAGAAACGTCATTGTTATTTCCTTTTGCTTGGCGGAGGGGAAGGTTGTGGGGTTGTGGGGAAAGAGGGCTGGCCAGTGTGGGTACGTGTAGAGTTCGCCCCAGTACCACTCACTCGAATAATCGTTATTGACCCTTGTAAGACCGATGGAGGGATAGGATGGTTGACATGAGATATTTGAGTGAGCCATGACGAGGGCTCATCAGGAATCATCGGCAGCAATCAAGTCGGCAGCATGGCGCATTCGTAGGGTTGTTTATGTGGACATGTTAAAAAATATAGGGATGGGATGGAATTTTTGAATGAGAATAAGGGCGATTATTAATGCTGTCCTGCACGCAGTTCGTTTCACATTACAGTTTTGCGGAATCAGGGATCATTAGTGCGATAGCAACCGGCGCCGTCCACCTGAAATCGACGATTGTTTGGTTACGTGGCCTTCAGTGGCAAATTGAAGTAAGGTTACTTACCTTGCTGGATAGCTGCATACCGCAATCTTCGCATTTATAGCAAGCCGGATGGAATGACTTGTCCATGGCATGGATGTACTGATTCCTTCTCTCCTTCACCAGGCACAATCGCCTTATTGCATACAGCACAACGTGGAGCGAACTTTCTGAAAAGGAGGTAGGGTCAGGAATGGGGCAGGGATGACTCTAGTCAGTGGCGCTTCAGTTTATTACATAGCTAGCTCCTTAGGAGTCATTCGGCTAGTAGCCAAGTTATGAGCTCAACATTCACACTACAGGGTCACTAACGTGCTAGAGCTTTGGTCTGATGTGGCAACATCCGCTTACTCTTTGGCTGTGAACAGTAAGAAGGGAGTCTTCACAAGCCACAGGACCACCCAATAAGGAAAGCAATGGACTTCAAAGATCAAGGCAAGCGACCGCGAGGTGCCCCAAAGAAGAGGTGGAGGGGCGTCATCATGAAGGACCTAAGTGAGGTCACGGCCGCAGCAGAAGAGATGCCGCTGCAGAGCGAAGTGACGACGGCTGATAAAGGGAAGCGGATTGTGGGACTACGCGGGACTAAAGCTAGAAAGAAGAAGGAGAAGATCAAGAGGGGAGCACTGGAGCTCAAACAGATCGCTTGGGCAGAATAATTCTTTGGCTACGCTAGTGGAATGTCAATGGTTTCGAAAACTGATCATCAAGCTACAGTTTTGGGGAAAGGCTGCGACCAAGAGCTCGCCTGAGATTTCCGCCATCTTTATTTTGACAGCGGACCAGATTTACAAGCATTTGGTCGGCTCGGTCCGACGCGCTCAGTTCTAGTCATGACCTGCGCGCTCGGTCTGAGCCCTTCAAGGAGAGAGAGATCCATGATCAGCGTTGTTTCGCGCTTCCTCTCAAAAACGATGCTCGTTTCCCACGTAAAGCGCTCGATATTTTAGAGCATTGTGCTGCCGCAGAATTCTAGCTGAAGACTCGATTATGACTAAGCTCACTTACTCTTGGTAGCAGGAGACGCAGTAGACGTTGTTTTCGGGATCGGAGGTGAACGGAACACCGTCTAGTGATCGTTTACAGCTTTCACAGACGAAACAGTTCACATGCCATACACCACCTTTTGCTCGTAGCAGTCGGTCGGTAATCTTTTGATGGCACTTGTGGCAATTCTCGAGTGTTTTCTGAAGAGGTTAATTCCGATGTGTACATTACTCTTTCCGAATTACGTTTAATGCTGTTATTTCGATCATGAGTATATGAGTGTTGGAGGGCTGTTAGCTCTGTGAATGGGTCCCAGCACTTTGGGCATCTTTACATCGATTGTATTTGAGATCCGGGATATGCGGCAAGAGTCTGGCGATGGCACTCCTGTCACGCATTAAGACGAATTGACAGAGAACTGGAGGGATGAAGGACTGTGAAGGAAATCGAAATGATTTCAGGGGCTAGCCTTGCTCATGCATGAAGTGTAACTTCAACCGAAAGAAAAGAAAATAGCAAACAATAACGTACGTTATAACATTCACCACATGTGGGGTTGTTTTCAATATTGTAGAATGAAGATCCTGCCAGGGTTTTACCGCACGTCCTGCATTTGAAGCAGTTAATGTGGAAGATCTGAAAACCGACATTCGAAGAGCGAAGCGATCATTGGGATGTATGAGAACTTTCGAAAACTCTGCAAGAGTATAATTTGCTGAGTAGATCATAGGGATGTGTCGAATAACAAAATAGGTATACAATCTGCTTTTGTCTTGCTTAAAGTGGGTTGCGCAAGCCTTCAGACCTTACGGCGCTACCGCTGCTTCTCATATGCAATGGCCACTGCTGTTCAAATATGGCCCATCGTGAGACCGATCTCCAAAACATACTTTCTCGCTTTGAATCTAGCAATTTTAGGAGAGACCGAATTCTCAAAAGGAATAACTGAGTAATCACCCCCGTCCTAGGCTACATGCTGCTTCGATTGGAGCCGTAAGAAAGTGTAGAACTTTTGCTCGGTCTCCGAGGGTCGGGTGTCCCCCAACAGGCCCACCGCGCGGCGAAGGAAGAGACGCAAGCGCGGCAAAGGACGAGTCGCAGCGCATACTGTAGCGGCTAGGACGTCAATTCTAATAGATCGCATTTCGATACGTACAACACCCATCACTCCACGACGTAGGCTCAAAATTCGACATTTGATTATGCACGCCGCTTTTTCATGTTTTTTTTTGCACCATTACTTTCATCCGCATTCAGTTGCATCCAGTTTGCTCGTCTTTGTTGCGTCACTTTGATTTTTCCATGCAAAACCTATCGTATGTTGTGCATGTTAGTGTTTTATTCGCTTCATTTGCTTTTAGTCAAGGTAACTTTTTTCTGAGTTCACCTTTTTCAGATGTGACTTATCATATCTGTTGTGCTCCTTTGAAAATATCGAGGACGCTGTTGTCGGTTATCTGCCCTGGAATTTTTCATGAGGTAAGCCACATTCTGGTCCTTCTTGGAATTTAATTGTGTATGTTCGAGGTGGAACAATAGGCATGCATAGTGAGAACTTGCAAATTCTGTAGGTCGTCGAAGTTCGAGCCCGATTGCGTTGACCTCGTGTTTATTCTATTGAAGTGATGTTGATTTTGCTTTTGAGTCAGCCGTTTTCTTGTGTGCCATGATCGAGAAGAACAAATGTGAGTAGTTTTATAAGTATTCGCTTATGGTGTACCACACATAGCTTCCAATAACGCTTTTAGGTGTAATGTCCAGCTATCATTCGTTGTCATTCATGCTGTTTTCCACCTTTTCACGTGCTGCCTCACACGACGAGGGAACTCTTTTCGGATCAATTCTAAAGAACTGGCCTTCGACTTATACATTCAAAAAGGGGCGGTTTCAAAGAAACTTCGCACTATTGGTGATTGCGTTGACGAAACCAGTGTCCACGTATAAAGTAACAACTTATAAAACATAAGAAGCAAACTTCACGGCACACTTTGCTCATACAGGATATCATAGCTGGAGGCAATCAAAAGGTAGCGTTTGACTAAGTCATTACTGATTTTTTTCTCAGAATTATTGTCAGCAGTTCACGCGGAATTAGATGTGGATGATAAAAAGTTCGACGATTTCTGGCAACATAGAAAAGCTGGAGTGAGGGCATCCTGTTACTTCCGCACAGTGCAGCATCTGGCTCTTAGAGGGCTTTCCTTTAAACGTTGGGTCCCGCCACTATTGAGTCGCTGGTACCTAGTTCGACTCGCTGGTACATCGTTCGACTCGCTGGCGCAAAGTTCGATTCGCTGGTGCAACGTTCGATTCGCTGGCGCAACGCTCGGATCAGCGATTCGCTAGCGAATCGCTCGATTCGCAAACTATGACATCGGCCTAAGCGTAGAACGACCGTGAGCGTAAATCGGCAGTTGAACGCATGGCATAATCAAGGAGGTCAAAGAACTTTTCAATATCATATGCCATATCTGGGAAGGAACCTACCTCCAAACAACCTTGTCGCCTCGAAAAAATGGCGGTCCACGCTGCTCTTCGCTTTCGATGAAATCTGCCATTGCAGCCAGCTCGAAGTACTCAAAATATACACAGAGAAAATTTATTGTGAAACGTATATGATACGGTATTCAAAATAGACGCATAAGTCAGGCGATGGCCTTACGTAAAACTAAATGATTTGAATTTTGAGCTATTGAAAAGTACATGGCGTATTCACAATTGTTCGATATTAAGGATTAGAATCCGACGCTTGAAAGCAGCAAATCGTTT
>MU883521.1:0-13494 GCA_036418205.1 Ostertagia ostertagi | reverse complement strand
GTCAACGTTTGAAGTGTCCTCTACGCCTTCTCGTCTACATCTCCCTTATCTTTACTGTCTCAGCGTACTTTATTCCTTATGTAGGGTGTTTGTCTCGTTGTCTAGTCCTCATCCGATGAGGAGCCCTCACTCTCAATGTTTTTGTCAGTTTGTTCTGCGATCCTTCTGTTCCTTCGTTTTTAATTCAAAGGCACTAATCACATCTATTCGATCGCGGACTTGTCATTAAGAAAGACTTGAAGAAATGGGTGACTTCTTAAACCGTAACTTGAGGAAAGATATCAGCTTGCTCATCAATAGGAAGTTCTTTTCAGGGCAACATCAATTTTTGCACAGCCGAGAATAATGTCTGTTCCGATGAGCTCATGGCGCAACTGCAAAAGAAAGGATTCTCACCGACTGAGGCGCATCTGATACATTATCCTCCTGCCGGAGGGCACTCAAGGTCTGTTTCACATAGAACTTTGTGCTAAGCGATGATTCATTATTTGTCAGGAATACCGTCTGCCTTTTTAAGAATCCTAACGGTTTTTCGTGTGGATAGAAAGTGCAGCAAAACCGTAGTAGCAGTAAACACCATCTTGGGCGTTAAACACTGGCAGTCCGGTGGCTAAAGGCCTTGGTTTCAAAGCGCTTTCGAGTTCTAAATCTACTCAGCCCATCAACTAGTATCTCCTTGTATTTCGTTATTTATTTCATTATTTCTATTCTCGTTGGTGTTTCATTATTTAAACTTTTATGGCAAGTAAAGACACTGACTTGGGCACTGCTGCGCACCGCTATTCCACGTATATCGAATACCCTTTCAAACGTCCATAATTCTTGACAATTGCCGAAGACATGGCGCACCACAGTTGTGAGATGCGCTCAAATCCGCACGCTCAGCCATCTCCAATCGAGATATTTCAATATTTTCAGCACAAAACGAGCGCTGTGCCGATATATGGCTGAGTTTCATGTCAGCGACAGTGACTGAAGAGGAATTGGTCGTTCTACCGTCGAGCACATCCGCTATGACATGCTATGTCATTGCACTTGTGAAGCCTCTGGTATGTGATAGACGTTGACCACTCATGTCAGCCTCATATTTTTCAACATACATTTTAAATATATATGTAACTGTTGAAAACACTGTGATGCTCTCAAAGTTTACTACAAAATTAGAACAAAAAAGTAATTCTCGAAAATCTCAAAAAAAGAGATCAGTAATTTTCATCTTGTTTTTCATTTGTTTGAGTTTTTAGCTTTATTGGTTTGTTTTACTCTTATTCTCTTTTTACTTTATTGCATGCATCACGTGTGGAAAAGAATTAGTAACAACAGCAACTTAAGACGCAACTGGGAACGAGAAGTAAAGGAAAACGACACGAGCATAAATATCAAATTACGCACTAGAGTAAAACAATATTGCGAGACCAATTTATTGGTCTTTACGCATCTGGTGCGATTGATATATGATTTTGAACAATATGTGAAATATCATTGTTTGACACACTGAACGACAATGAAGAGGACAGGGCCTTTGAAATTAGTCCGGAAAAAGTACGCCGAAATTTAACACTTTGCTTCTATTCTTTCAAATACTCCCCATTCACGGCACGAATACTGTGAAGATTTCCTGCGCTCATGCCAAAGTACGGGGAACCTGTTCGAAAAAGTGAGCATGAGTTCTTCCCCTTCTAGTTACATTGATCGTGCAATCTGCCTCACAAATTCAATTTAGCTCTCTGCACTATGACTCGCTTGCTAGGATATGGCCAGATTCCGATATATATTTGTTCCATTTCTCTTCTCAATTTTACGGCAGAGCGGGTGTTTAAATGAGCATTCTTATTTCATAACTAGTCCCCGCCGCGGGATTAGGTGCGAATCCAAGAGCTCTAATGAAATAGCTTCTCTTGAAGAAATTGTATTTGAGTTTTTTTTGTTCTGGATGTATTCGATCTGTTTATGTTTCACATTGCGTACGTGTCCCCTCCAATATGTAATTGTGTGGCTACCTTCACTGATCGTGGTCTGTTGTATATATTTAAGAGTCGGATAGGTGCACCCGATTTTGTTCCAGGCCAACCACAAGAGCAGGGTCAACCGTCACGTTCGCACTTTTTCAAAAATTCTGCGACCCCTCCCTTTAGGGGGTCTCGATGCGACCCCCACCACCACCATGAGACTTCAGGAGGCTCCCCCAATACGATCCCTTCCCCTTCTCCGACCACCACCCTCGCCATCATGGCTGTTTCTATAGTATTTGATTCCTGAGACCACTCGACACAGCCTAACTCCGCCCACTTTCTTCTTTCAAAACAGCCGCAGGGTATTTTCGTAGAACTTCCACCAAAAATCCCGTCTAAATGGCAACCCCTTTTACCCACCTCCGTTGGCGCTTCTCCAAAGATCATTAACCTCGCTCAACCCCATAATGCGCCCCTCCCCCTTCCCGAAACCACAAATGCGACCCCCTCCCTCAAATAGTGCGAACGGATGGTTGACCCTGCTCGCGAGTGGTATAAGTATATTAGAGGAATCGAAGCAGGGCGAATTAGTTATATTTAACAAATTTTGGTTGACTGGTCAACTGAAGTTTTTCAGTAAAGAAGAAGGACAGCACCGAAGTATCGTCCCATGCAAAATATAGCATTTTTGGAGTCTCACAGTGTTTTCGACATATTCGTAAATTGAATTCGGGGCAGCACAATCTTGACGTATTTTCAGATATTGTACTGACAAGCACACCCACTTACGCCGCCTCAGTCAGGAATTTTGGCTCCAGAGCTGAGTGTCGAATACGACCAGTCGAGGTTCGGTATCTTTGACGTACAATTTGCCCGAGACTTTGAATTTCCCAAACTATACAATAATGAATACTCACTGATTCAGATGGACATGGATCTACCCAGACTAGACGTTTCTAAGTATCAACGGGCTCTGGACGCCTCACCATGCAAAGGTATATCTTTTTTAAAATTTTTCTCTGCAGTATACACGAAGAAAAACATTTTCGCAACGCTAATGGGTCACAGTGTTCCTGCCGCGCGGCGAAGGAAGAGACCAGACGCGGCAAAGGACGAGTCGCAGCGCATACTGTAGCGGTTAGGCGTCAGGTTAAATAGAGTGTACCATACTACGTCTCATATCGCACAGCACGCGCTGCGACTCGTCCTTTGCCGCATCTGCGTCGTCTTTTCCTTCGCCGCGCGACGGGCCTATGGGTACACCCGTGAAAGGGTGTTAAGAAGCGGTCTCAACCACATCCTCCAGCGCGCCAAGAAGTCTAGTCTAGCTCTGACGCTCAGTGACTTCATCAAAGCCGCACGCACCACTCCTCAGCGCAGCCATCGCAATCACAGCCCTTTAGTACTTCGCAAGTGGGTCGACTATGAAGCAGGGTTCATATGCAAGTTAGAGAAACAAGCTCGCATTTGTGACCTATACATAAGCAGTTACAACCATTCTTTATTAAAAGGCATGACCCAGGATCAAAGTGGTGCGGTTCTTGCACATGAATAGGAATGTATTGAGCAAAATAGGCCGGCAGCATTGAAAAAGAAAAAAAATCGGCTGAAAACGTCAAGGTTGAAGGCTCACTCGCCTTCGTAGTGGGTTTATGAGATGCTAGTGCCCTAAACTAACAGTTTAGAAAAAGTTCCATGTGACTCTTAGTGACAAATATCAACCCTTTCTTCGTCTAGGTTTTCTGTAAAGGAGAAACCGATTGAAAGCGTTACCACCGATCGCATTGTTGTGGACAGATGTCCGATCGGGAATTTGAACGCGCGACATTCCTTTTTCCGATTTTTCGCAGTTGTTTACGGAAACCGGACACCATTTTTATTTATTCTGTTTTTCCTATCTGTGAACGGTAAGCGCCAGTGATTTGTGGATGAGGTAGTGATTGATTTTCCGGCGGAGGGCTCCATCAAACGGGGATGCAGTCCATACGGAGATTTTGTGCCAGTATAGTGTGTAGTTGCCAGCTGCTCTATCTGCACCTGCCCGCCACCACCATCCTCTTCAATGTCTTTTGAGGAAAACTCATTCACAGAAAGTACAGCTAATGTATAGATGAGTTTGATCTCTATTTAGCAAGTATCCTATTTCAGGGAGAAAATGTTCGGGCGGTACTCATCATTAATCCGCACAACCCGCTCGGAATTGTGTTCCCAGTCGATGACGTGATTCGGCTGTGTAATTGGGCAACGAGGTATGTAGCCTTATGCTGAGTACTCGTAAAAAGTTTGTAGCAGTGTCAAAGAAGGCAAGTGTTCGGCGTTATTTTGGATGCGCCATGCACACGACTTCCCTTCACAATCGTAGGAAGCGTTTTGGATGCCGATTTCCTACCCACCAGAGACTAGGCAAGGCTAGGCTGTTATGTTCATATGGGTTTGGTACCAAATTTTTGATCCTGAAGGTAGAAGGTTTGATCGGCCATCGGTTAGAAATTTCATGGCCGCGTCATGTTTGTTTGACGCGCTATGTGGCCCAGCTCCATATGCGGCTTATGTAACTGTGGCTTGGGATTTTATCGCCATTTCCTCTCTTAACACATTGACGACGGCCCTTATGAGTGTATTTCGGATCCTTTTATGTAAATTATTTCTATAGTCTTGAACCCTTCAACAACATGATTGTTAGAGAGCATTCAGTTTTCAGGATCCGGTAAGTACAAGGATAGTTCGAATTAAAAACAAGATATCTGTAGAAAGAGAGCCTCCTTCGTGTGAAAGGAGAGGTGCAGCAACGTCGCGCTGTCGTTAATGTTTCACAGTGAACAGGACGAAGCTGATTTCAGGAACGATCTAGTGGTTCTGGTGGATGAATCGTTCACCTCGTGTGTCTTTGGCTCAACGAACTTCAGGAGTTTTCTCACTTATAGACATCGGGTCATCAAGCCAGAAAACGTTTTCTACTTATGGAGTCTGAGCAAGGTAAAACACGAGATTGAATGCTATTTCCGTATTCAAATTAACTCTACCATTTCAAGGATTTTGGTATTCCTGGAATGAAAATATCTGTGGTGCAGTCATCATGTCCGAAACTTCTGAAGTCGCTGTCACGACTTGAACTCATTCATCCTGTATCTGCCCTGGCTCACGATGCCGCAACAGCACTTCTTTCTGACTTTGGTGAGATGCTTTTCTTCAAGTTACGATTATTTTTTCTCCTGACCAGGCCCGACCGGGGGCTGACCTCAATGACAAATATTTTGAAAAGTTTTTTTTGTGAAATGAAGCTTCTAGCAGCAATGGCTGTGTCAAAAGCTGGCACCGGCTGAGAGGGGCGATTGATAGGCAGGGCAGTCCCAATGGAAAATCATATCAGAGAGAAGTGGGTAAAAATGGAGTGACTGGAGTGGGCAGTGAGTGTGATGGCTGAGTAATTTTGAGGCGTATTTGTTGGAGGGCGATAGGAGAGATCCCGGCCATTGCTCTCCTCTTTCATCACGCTGATCAAGTTTCGATATGGGTCCACCTTCCAGCCATCGCACTCACAACCTTTCACCTCTGACCTGGCAATTAGTGTGTTTTTAGTCGAACATCTATCTCCTACTGAACCTTACTTTTTGAATAATTTCTTCTGAAGAGGTCGAGTACCCCCTGAAGACTCGTTTTCTGCTACTGATACTTCAACCATATTGAAGCAAATTGGGGTACAAGGTTTGCAGAGCTCGTTATCCGATGCTGAGAGAAAAAGAAAATTTGGCACAATTTCACTATTACTGCTCCAAAATCTCAAAATTTTATTTTTCGTCGAAACTTGTGTATAGGGTAATTCGATGCCCTGATTACGAATATGACATTCATTTTTGATGCTGGCGCCATTTGGCGCCAGTTGGCGCCACCTTGTCACGACGGCAGTTTCACGAAATCGGTGTGAACTTGTACATAGGGGTTATTTGTGTCCTGATTACGACTAGATTATTTTTAACGTTTGCGCCACTTGTCGCGTCTGCGCCCTCGCACTGGGTTGATCACTATCAGGACTGAGCCCTTGGGGAAAGGAGGCTCAGAGGTGAGTGAGCCACTCACCCTGATATCACACACTTCAACTTTTGTCACATGCTGCGTGGTTTACCCACCTCGGAGTCCTCTCCAATGAACCTTACCAGGAAAGGCATTCAGGCTTCCATGGAACTTATGAATCGAGACCCATATATTTCGATAGCTTTTTGACTACAAAAATGAAAGCTAAATCTGCAAAATGAACTCTCCAAGTAAGTTGTGAGCAGTTAAAGTTGGCTGGAAATAAAGCGTTTCATATGAATCGTGGTACCGTCTGGGCATTCGATCGTCATTTAGTAGTGGTTGCCTCCCGAAAGTTGCACTCCAACGGACAGAGAATGGACGACCTGAAGGCTGGGAGCGAGAGCACTACCACTACTCCACTGCGACTCTGAAAGCCCGGGAGCTGGCACAGTTTATTTATTTATTTATTTATTTATTTGCATGTACAAAAGTACATGGACAAACACAACAAAACTGTGCCAAGACGTAACAACACAACTAGAAAAAAGACATCATAAGAAAATGAAGTAGAACAACAAAATTTTACTAGTGAATATGATTGTCCATCCTCTAAAAATCAGATTTGAATATGAGAAATTTGAAGCCTAAAGTATACAGTGCGTACCAAAAGTATGTGGACACCCTGGAATCGATTCTCAGGGTCAGCTAAAGGCTTTTATGTCATGAAACCTTCCACCATTCAACTCCTAGTGGTCGATAACCTACAATGATATTTTCGGCAAAAGATTTCGTTCTAACTTAGCGAACTATTTTTCATGGAAAGTTTTTTCTTTGTATCAAAATTATGTGGACACTTTTTGAAAAACGGCAATATCTTCAGAATCTGAAATCGGTAGGCCTACCAAAGTTTCTAGTAAGTTGAGCCATTCTGTTTGGCATGCTATGAATGGGGTCTGGATACATGTCTTGCAGATCTGTTCCCAACTAGCAAATTTCACCGACGTGTTAGGTCACTTGTGATATTACTCTTTTGTTCAATGACGTAGAGACCGCGAACCACGATACCTCTACGTTTTCAATAAGGATGAAGTCTGAGGAATACGCTAGCCGACTTGCCAATCAAAGCCGTTGCGTTTAGCATTTTTCCAAATGGAATGGTGTCAGGGACCTCCCCTGCAAAACAAGTGATTTGCAACCATGACTTTTCGAAAAAGGTTGTAGCCGGGACTCAAGCACCTCATTATAATCCTAGTCGTCTACCTGACATGTTGGCAAGCCAAACTTCAATGTCCCCCTCCTTTTGGAACCACCCCAGACCTTTGATGAACATCTTCCGAATTGTCTCTTCGAGCACATCTGCGGGTCCGACCAAAGTCTCTCCAAAAACCTCAAGACCCACCCGAATAGTAAGGAATAAGCTTCTTTCTGCCAGTCGAGTTGGTCTATGAGAGAAATTTCCACAGAAAGTCTTTTATACTAATTTTACCATTTCCACGAAAGCACTGTCTGTGTGGGTTCAAAGTATCATGTTGTGATCCTTTTTTTTGAGTGGGAATTCCAACCTTGCCAACCTGAACCCGCATTCATATACAAAGCCTTCTTCATCTTCTTTCGTGTCGTGTGCTCAATTGATTGAATGAGACACCGATTGGTCTTTTTTAAGATCGGGAAGATCATTTATGCGTGAAGTTGAGTAGTACGAAAAGAAAAATTTGAGAAAATTAAGGCTATTCTCCTGTTTTGAACAAGTAGCGATTGAGAACAACCCTCAGTCAAGGTCGAGAGCTTAGCATCAGGATTTCGGATTTCTCTCCAAACCTACGAGGACGCATGACTGGTTGACGTGCTATTTCGCAATAGGAAGGTTCAGAAGCATGGGGATCCCATTTCTGTGCTCGGTCTTCTTCAGAAAAACGCTTGCCGTGAAGAGGAATGATGCCAGAATAAGTAACGAAAGGAGAAGTAAAAATAGGTTAGGAAATCGATGCAAAAACTTCATCTGCCTCAGGGTGTCCACATAATTTTGATACAAAGAAAAAACTTTCCATGAAAAATAGTTCGCTAAGTTAGAACGAAATCTTTTGCCGAGAATGTCATTGTAGGTTATCGACCACTAGGAGTTGAATGGTGAAGGTTTCATAACACAAAAAGCCTTTAGCTGACTCCTGAGAATCGATTCTAGGGTGTCCACATACTTTTGGTACGCACTGTAGAATTTGTAAATATTTTCTTTTAAGTGCGATAAACTGCTGGGCATGGCGAATTTTTTGGTGAGCTTACCAAATTCACTAGAAGCGCGAAGAGAAAAAAAATTTGCTCTGGTGTTGGATCTAGCAAATGGACGAACTAATTTGAACTTTTCTCCTCTAGTAACAGAAGGAAGAACAGTGAAGAGGCTTTGCAAATCAATCGGCACTTTCCCGACAAGTATTTTGAATAACATAATGAGATCAGTCTTTTCCCTTCTGCGAAGAAGAGATTCCAGACCAAGCATTTTGTTCCTGACAACAGCCCTGGGTATGACATTGTAGTTGAAACCTAAAGAACGGACCAGAACCTTCCTAGTAAAGCTGTTTTGAACAGACTCTAACCTGGAGATGGTCTTCTCTTGTGGGGAAAGAAAATAATCGATCCATACTCCAGAATAGGACGGATGTACGACTTATAAGCCTTGATGAGGATACATGGATCTTTGGTGTATAGAGTTCGAAAGAGTTGTAATAGCCTGACTTCAGCTTTATTGGCTATAGCGGCGCAATGTGACTCGAAATTCAGCTTGTTATCAATGAGAAATCCCAAGTCCCTAACCGCTTCAACCTCATTGAGTTCGCAACCACCTATGTAGTAGGCGCTCCTCTCCTGGGGCCTGCCTAGATGCAAAACCAAAGTTTTGTTGGAAGCCAATGGTAGCTCCCACACATCGGACCACTTGACAACTGCCTCAATGGCTTCTTGGAGCGTCTCAGCATCCTCTCGAGATCCTAATTCCTGGTAAATCTTGACATCATCTGCGAATGCTTTGCATTTGACATTCAAATCCTCCACCACCCTAGGTAAGTCGTATGTATAGATACAAAACAACACCGGTGAAAGAACCCCTCCTTGTGGGACACCACTTGGGGCAGTCTTAACACTAGAAAAGGCTTTGCCAATTCGAACTTGAAAGCAGCGATGACTCAAGAAGTATATGTAATGCTTTACTTCCAGCCAACTTTGACTGCTCACAACTTCCTTGGCAGGTTCATTTTGCAGTTTTAGTTTCCATATTTGTAATCAGCGTTTGAAGCTCTATCGATATATCTGGGTCTCATCTCAAAGTTCCATGGGAAGTTGAATGCCTTCCCTGGTTAGTCCCAGCACATGTATAAGTGAGAGAGCCCAGGAGAGCAGAAAAATATAATCAGGACACCAAATAACCCTTATTTACAAGTTTACACCGAATTTCGTGAAAACAGCCGTCGTGACAAGGTGGCGCCAACTGGCGCCAAATGGCGCCAGCATCAAAAATGAATGTCATATTCGTAATCAGGGCATCGAATTACCCTTATAGGCAAAGTTTCGACGAAAAATAAAATTTTGAGATTTTGGGGCAGTAATAGTGGAATAGTGCCGAAATTCGCTCTATGAGCAGACAAGGTTGACTGAGCCACTGTAGAGGCAAGAGGATGGTTACGAACAACTTCCTGAATAGAAATTTCAGGTTGAAAAAATTATCAGACGCCCTCAATTGGCGCGATATGTCCACGAAGAGTTCAGAAAGGTCTAATTACCTGTTCCTCTGTACTGACCAAAAAAGAAGGCTTTTCCATTCCCAAGCATCGTCGTTCACAAACATTCGAGCAGAACTGTGGCTTAGAGATACAGTTTCCTTGTTATAAGCAGACTTTTGCGCCCGACTTTAAATAAGAATCTCTTCTGTCTCTGATATTCATTGGAAAAGACTGTGAATATATCTTTAAAATAACCGCTCTAATTCAACTATTATTCAGAATGGCTTCGGAATTTCCACTCTTTGAAGCTGGCGAGATTATCAGATCATTACGAGTTTCTTGTAAAAAATCTACATGACATTGGTTTGGAATTCACTCCTGCAGTCGCTGGTTGTTTTGTGATGATAGACTTCAGAAAGGTATAATTACCTTTGTCTTCTCTGGTAGTTCCAAAAAAAAGAAGTCTTTTCTGTTTCCAGCACCTTCGTTCACAAACATTCGAGGCAGAGCTGTCTCTCTGGAAAACGTTCTGTGATCGTGGAGTGATGCTAACCCCCGGACAACACGTCCTCTGCCCTCAGCCTGGATGGATGCGATTAGTGTTCAGTTGCAGCAAAAGCGAACTTGGCGAAGGTACGGAGAGAATTTTTGATTAGTTCTTTCGAGCACTTCATGTAGGGGTACTTGTTTGGGAATGATTGGTATAATTTGAAGACATTACCGGAAAGGGAAGTGGTAAAGTGGCAAGTGGCACGCTTACCACGCGAGCGGTCCGGGGATCAAATCCTGGTCGCCCGGGCCAACCAAGCCTTCCATCCCTCCGGGGTCGGTTAATTGGTACCAGACTTGTCTGGGAGGATAAAAACACTGACTTGTACATCGGCTGGCCCCCGCAAGTCATTGTATAGGCCACATCGCATTCAAACGCCACTACGAATGTCAGGAGCCAGGAAAATGGACGTTTGCCACCTTTTTAGAGACCTCTAACCTACCTCCCTGGAAGATATACCCACTTAAACATATTCAGGATGTCCTTTAAAAGAGCTATTGCAGGAATCAATCGGTTGCGAGCGTTTTTCAAACTTCCACCTGTACGAGTCGACCGTTAAACCTTCCGACACTCACTGTAGATTTGGTAAGCATAGCAATTTATTATTGTGAAATATCACCAGCTAATCCCTGCTTTTTTCAGGAACCAGAAGTCACTTCCGTTGAACAGGAGTACTCCTTTAACGATGACGTGCATATATCTTGTTTTGTTTATGATTTCTATTCTCATCTTTGAGAAACACAAGAGTTTACAATAAATTCTTAATAATTTTGAATTTGTGCTCAGCAGTGAACAATATTTTTTCGGCAAAAACGGCATTTCACCCCACACTTACGCTTAGCTGGGTGCTTCAAGACAGGAAACGATGGAACATGGAAAAAAGCTCGAAGGGATGAAACACTCAAACAGCTAATGGAAAGAAGCCTTTGAAGCAACAATCCCAGGACGAATTTGCGGGGTAAATACCGTTGATAATGTAGTTATAGGCGACAATTTGACCGATAGTGACGAAAAAACCAAAGAAAAACGCCGAACAGGGCTTTAAACAGGGACTCCCCTTCTGCGCTTAGCGATGTGGGAAGACGCGCGTTGGACGAGTTGTCTGAACTTGCCCGCACTAAATGCGCTCCAGTTGCATAACACTAACATAATTACATAACACTATACATAACATAACAAGATCACAACAGCAAAAAAAAGAAACATTCCAGTGCAACAGGCATGATCACATTGATTACTTTGAAGGACAGGGTTGAAATCTTTCCTGTGGTCCCAAAAC
Organism: Ostertagia ostertagi; assembly: GCA_036418205.1. Lineage (NCBI taxonomy): Eukaryota > Metazoa > Nematoda > Chromadorea > Rhabditida > Trichostrongylidae > Ostertagia > Ostertagia ostertagi. Next base: position 1,989 of record MU883521.1, on the reverse strand, counting down.
GAGCACGAATGCCTCCGTAGCCAATCACGGCTGGCAAGTGGGCGGTCCCGAAGAAATCTCCAACCACACCCATCTTTGAGGAGTTTAAACCCTTTTTAGGCTTTTCCCAGGTGAGTTTTCTTTATAACTACACTTCAGATGTTCTCCAATAGGGCCTGTGCATCCTTTAGTGCCATTAGTATTGAAAGAAGCAGACCCTGCTGGGACTGTTGCTTTAAGAGAAGGTGAGCAGCTCACAAATGAAAGCAGAGGTGGTGTATATCATGATTTTTCAGATTACAATGGTCATTGCTTCACCTTGTGGTGACCTAGAGTTCTTGCTAGTAGGCCGACACACCATTTCAGCGCTCTGGTTGGGGTCTGTAAGCGTGAATCTCGCTAAGCATTACTCAGATTTATTTCCAGATTTATTAGATAAAAACGGCGCAACATGAGAACATAATACTGATCTACTCACAAATTGTTCTAATGTCTTATATCGTCCTCGTGATCTTTTCCTTGTTAGTTGCGCCGTTTCGTTTCTATCGTTTTGACGCTTGGAGCACATGTGTCTGAGTTGGTCCAAAGCGATGCCGATGCTGTATGGAAATCCCTTTTTTCACAAATAGAAGTGCGCGATACTTTGGTCACTATATTGCGTGAAAATTTGCCAGTAATCGTACAGTTGCATAGTATGGATGCGATTCATTCTATTAACCTCTTGCATCTCCTCAGAATGCAATATGCATGCAAGCGCGTCCCTCAGAATGATATGGATGCAGGCGGTACCTAGGGCTCCTTTAGCGCGATCTCTTTCGCTAACAGGGAACTGCGATGAAATATGATTCGGTTATAGTGCTCTGATAACACAACGGTGGAAGAAAGACATTCAATGAGCTCAATTCTGCCTTACGCCATGAACACGGTCGGTTGATCTCTTGATTCAAGTAAATTCTGCAAACTCTGAACCAAAGGATTTCTTTCAAGATCACACTCCCGTACAACTCGAACGATGCCCACATATGGACCGACAAAGATCCGGATCTGGAATTGATCGAGCCCAGAATTTTGGTTTCAATTAATAGAAACTACCTTGTCTACGGTCGGAAGGTTAGTCAAGTCACAGCAGGAATTCATCTTTTGAAGGGATGTATATCGCCGGCTCAATATTTGCTTCGGTATCCGTGCATATAGTTGGTGGCGCTTATGGCTTTGGGGGAATGTTTTGAACAGGGCCGATATTAGGTGGCACTAAGTAGGACTATGCCCAGTAGAGGGGAGATACGCCAAGGAGAACAAAAATACCTCACATTCTACTCTAGAATCCCCTCTCTAAAGCTCAGCCTAATGCAGTGGCTTACTCACTTGAATGTCGCCACTAACGAACGCACAACACAAAAAGAAGCTTGTTACAGTTGGGTCGCCCTCCTCAGAACCATCCAGTAATTCTTGTTAATCATGGAGAAAATCCCGTCGCGTTCAAAGTGCTGACCACGGATAATTACGCTTACTTCGTCAACCATGTGAGTGCTCATTGTTCCCGTCGAATTTTTCTGAATAGAAATTATAATCTATGCGGTTCGATCAACGACGAGCTGGCTGGTAAAGCTCACACATTTCTTTTGTTAGGCCGTTTTCTTATTGTAAGTGATTAGGTATCTAAAAGGCCTTCCTATGGCTGTTGTGAAACAACTTCTTTTCTCATAGGACTCTGGTTAGCAAGGCATACCGTTGCTTTTGAACATTTTCCCTCGGCATCTTCTCACAAAAGTCCGGACGGCTAAACAATATTGCAAACATCAAATATTTAAATGAACCACAAATTTGAAGGTGTTCGGCGTAATCCCTGGTCGTCATCTCCATGCGATACCTCATGTTCGAGCGCCGAAGGCCATACGACTGCTTCTGTGACGAGCAGCAACCATCGCACTGGAATACGTAAGTAGTTAATGGTTAGCTAGTTGAAAGTCAACCCAAATGAGTACCCCTTTTTGAAAGCAGACTTTCCAC
>MU883518.1:0-11312 GCA_036418205.1 Ostertagia ostertagi | reverse complement strand
CGTTCATGTGGGTGGGGTTTGCATTCTGCTCGTACGAGGATGTCATTGGTTGTCCTTCTCTCTTCACTCTATCTCAACTGTTTACCGTATGTTTTTTTACCATATCACATAACCGGAATTCCGGTAGAGGCGGAGCGCAAACTCCGCCCATAGGATTGGAGAATAGAACACCAATACTCTTATATGCAAGTGGGTGGGGTCAAAAAGTCACTTTCCGTATGGCGCGCACCATCAAAATTTTCGCACACAGGATGCCGCTGTTGTTGGAAGTTTCAGAGCAAAATAATTTCTAGACGTCCCCCCCCCATAAGCAAAAGCAGACCTCCTTCACTGCCCCCACCGTTATGACGTCATCTCCCTCACCGTTGAGCATAAGGAGGCCTACAGTTATCGCTCCAGCCTGAAGCTGCTACATAATTTCATCAATGGCGTAGTTTTTCAATAGACTAGAGTTTCCTCTACAATATTCAGTTGGGCTCATTGGATTTGGCAAAGTTCAAATAATTCTGTTTTGATCGGGCAGGGGAGTGACCCTTTTATTGCCACACCTCCCCTTTCCTGAATAGCAATCTGCCAACTGGCTTTGGAGGATAAAAGCAAAGCATAAAAGGCATTCGGTGTTGGTCATTCTCTTTGTGGGGCGCCACGCATCCCACTTCTTCGAATTTCGAGTCTGGTAGAAATTGACCAAGCTCGGAGGGATGGGCGCCTTAGTCCGGCCGGACGGTGTACGACCCAGGAATTGATTTCCTTACAGTGCACAGGGTAAGCGGGCCACTACACAGCTTACGCCCTTTAGAGGATTTCGTCAGTCAAAAGACCAAAACACGTCGCTTGGCACTGGAAGTTTCTTCCGGAGACGCCACGCATTAACAGAAGTGGAGGACTAATCGACAGGTCCCAGGTTTCCTCTGAATCGCACCCTAATTCGCCAACGTTCAATCTATTGCGGTTTCTCTGATGTTGCCATCAGCTCGTTTTCTGTTGCTTGTCATATTTTTCAAATGCTTGTGTTCAAAGAATTGGGAAAAGCAAGACTGCGGTGTTCTCCCATTTTCAGCTTGTGCACCAGCTTTCGTAATATTTGACATTACATTTTCACAACTACCAGTTCTTTTATAGGGCGGAAGTGGTGTAGTGGCAAGTGGCACGCTTACCACGCGAGCGGTCCGGGGATCAAATCCTGGGTCGTGAGTCGCCCGGGCCAACCAAGCCTTCCATCCCTCCGGGGTCGGTTAATTGGTACCAGACTTGTCTGGGAGGATAAAAACACTGACTTGTACATCGGCTGGCCCCGCAAGTCATTGTATAGGCCACATCGCATTCAAACGCCACTACGAATGTAATACATACATTATACAATGGAAGTAGAATGCGTGCCGCATCCCAAAAAAGGATTGATCAACGGCAAATGCTTCACCCCTTTATCTTTTTTCACAGTCTTTCTTTGACCGCAGAAAACCATCCTATGTCATTAGTTTCCTACTGATCTTCAGCTTTGAGGTCTTTATATTCTTAACTTCACTTCTGGATTACTTTTTATGATCATTGCACCACGTGATTTCTCCACTACGCTTCTTATGTTTGGATGATTCGCGATTGATGCGGTGGTAAGAAGCACCGCCTGAAACCACAGTCATACTTTTTGAGGTTAGATTCCAAATTAAATGACGCCCAGGCCAACCGAAAATTTCAACTCCTCAAGCTTATTCAGGGCACGTAGCACGATAATTTCTGCGTTCAAATAGGGCAAATGAATTATGTAAAAAAGAGGAATTTTCTGCTTCTCGAGGATCACGAGCTTGGTGCTTCCACGAGAGAGGGGCGTACTCGTAGCGGTTCCGCAAGAAGTTTCCGAACTCAGCAGCTCCCTCTGCGTAAAGGTTGACGATCTCCGCCTCGTTTTCAAGATCTGAACACGGCTCAAGGGTTCAGAGTTGCTCACTATCCCACCTACACGCCACAAACCTTCTAACGTTTCTGACGCCAATCCGGTGAGCTCGCGAGTCATTCAGAACGTGAAGGTCATTACGATAGGTTCTTGAAGGGTTCAAAGGAAACGTGGTGGCACTCAGCGGTACGCCCATGGGCGAAGAAAAGCAGAAAAATCCGTCAATGAAACGCAAAACGGGACCTCCCTTTTTGGCCGTTGTTTTCACTCATGAACAGGTAACAGCTCAGAAAGCGGACGTATGAACGAGTTCATCGCAACGCGTTTGGTGGCAGCATGTCAAACCACGCTCCAATCGAGTTTGCTTCAGTTGCGTGTCTCTGCTGGCAACGCAGTCGGCACTTCTTCTAATCCACCGAGTAAACTTAGCGTGGGTGGTCGTTTTGAAGCGCGGAGGGCTTTTGAAGTCCGCCTCAGCAGTCAGGCCGAGAGCGGATTTTCGTCGTTGAAAGCGCCAGCCGCCAAGTAATTGCTTCGTGTGCTGATAGGTGTGGCTTCCCGATGCCCTCCTCTTTACAAACAGTTCGCTGAGCCTTGACAGGCACAGACCGATCCGAAGTCCAGTGTTGAACGATTCCTTCGCCTCTACCAGGTACATAGACCTCCAATAGACTTATTTACAGACTGTAGCGCTCCCGTCGCGTGGGAAACTCATTGCGACAACGACGCTAGGCAGCTTTGCAAACTGAGTGCACCCAGCTGGAGCGCTTCCCGTCCGCTAGAGGCCTTTGTTTCGTTTGTTGCCCCCTCTCGCCTTATACTCTCCTGTCCGCGCTTAAGGTCTCACATCTTACAAGGAAGGTCTTTCAGGGTGTGCCAAGCTTTTTCAAAACGGTCTTTTGCATGATATAGAGGCACATGCGGGAACCACAGAACCATGGTTAATTTTTCCTGAACGGCCCTCTGAATACCAGAAAAGGGGGTCCCTAGTCACACCTTTTTCACCAGTTTTTCAATCAAAGTCTATTTGTAAGGGTTACTGACGGTCCTAATCATGAATTTGGTACTAATTATTCATGCTAACTCCATTTTGCGCGAATTTGGAAACGTCAACTCGAAATGCAAAAATTTGTCACCACGAGGAATCGAACTAGGGACCCCTTTTCTGGTATTCAGAGGGCCGTTCAGGAAAAATGAACCATGCTTCTGTGGTCCCCATATGTGCCCCAATGTCATGCAAGAAACCATTTTGAAAAAGCTTGGCACACCCTGAACGACCTCCCTTGTTAGCACAGCCGCATTAGAAGCTTAGCAGCCCTTAACCCGCATGTTTTCGGCAGATTCTTGTGCTTTTTTTCTTCGCTACTCACACATTTCGCGCCAGTACTGATATTTCATATGCAGAAATAAGCCCAATTTGATCTTGCGCATGCTTTTGAGCTCACTCCAGGTTAAACTGCGGGAGTGTAGTAACGCCACACTTTGTTACTACAACACATTAGTAGCGAACATGTCCTACTATTGGAGTTGTCAGGAAAGGCGTTCAAGCTTTGAAAATAGTGAAGGTAGAGCTAAGCAAGGGTTTTTTCATTGAAAAAAATGCAAGCACAGATGCACAGATCGCGGAGTGTTCTCATTGTTGGGTCTTTGTCTAAGAACATGTGCGAAACGGAAACGAAGCAATTAGAAGTTAGAAAAAAAGCTAATTGTCTGGTGCCCTTTTCACAGGTGCTCTTGGCCGGCGTTTGTACAAAATCTTTGAACCCCAATTTTGAAGTTTTCAATGAACAACGTCATGTTCAGAAAGTACCCCTCACCAATTCCGCTTGCATACTCAACTAAATAGTTTGGAAGTTAAAACAAATTATCGAAGTTATTTTGGATATATCAAATTATCAAACTCGGCTTTCAAGGCAAACTATTACTACGTCATCGCAATGGTGTGAACTTTCCTTGCGTCTCCCTCTCCCCCCGGATCGAAAGGGTTTTGTGACTTTTGCTAACTTTTTTGTCGTTACTCCTTTCACCTTTTTTGAAACATGAACGGAATGGTCGACACTGGAAAACAGAAGGGGCTGACCTGATTAGAAAAACGCACTGGCTACGGTCAGCTGCCAGGCAACGCTTCTTTTCCATCCTTTTCGCTACTCCTACTGATATCATCGCTAGCAAACTTAGCTATGCTTTATGGCCACAGGGTTTATACAAACCAGTTTTTTGAAGGCCTATGTTCCGCGATTCTCGCCCCGGGATCACGCCGTAGTTTTGAGCAGCGATACTGGGTTCTTATTTGCCGTCTACTTTTGAAGGGTGTACTCGACCGACCGACAGACCGACCGGCCAGCTGCGTCTATCGGCTATAAAAAACACGGGTTGTACAATACACAGTGCCAAACATTTGGTGTTAGGCCGAGAGATCCTTTAATAGTCGCACATAGAGCGGTCATTCTCACGACTTCCTTATGTCGCCTAGTTCTCATTTTGTTGTTTATTTTTATTTGATATTACACCTGACTATTTTTATTCTTATTTGATTTTGTTAACTTTCTTTGACTGTTTTCATGCAACAGGATGTCATGCCATGGACTAAGAAAATAGAATTAAATTCTTGAGGCCATTTTTATTTTATATTTTCTGAAGATGCTGGTATATCATATTTTTTGTGCAATGACCCTATTCCCGAAATTCAGAATAAAAATCTTGAACCCCGAGGTTGGTCTAAGCAAGTGGGCGGATCTATGGGTTGGGGTCACACTCTGACGCCCCGTCCTAGCTCTTCGATCCGCCTCGCCTCCTGGGTACACTGATACAAAAACCTCCTAGTAAGATAAAAACAGTAGTTTGTATGTCGACTTGCTCAGGCTCTGTTAGTCGAAATCCTGTCCGAATCTCCTTTTCCGAATATAAATGATAGCGACATGCGTGGCTCACACCAAAAATCAATAACCGGAGTTGAGTGCTTTATTGTTTCTTTATTTGCAAATATTAAAGCATCAAGGAAACTGCTTTCAATCCCCAAAAAAGCTGTTGCTGTGCGAATCAGAATAGGCACACTGGAATGTGTACTGTAGCCCCAAATTGATCAACATGTCTGGAAGGCGGAGTGGGGGAAAAAGTAGTTCTTGACCTTTCTTTCTTGCTGGACCAAAAGCCAATTGGGAAGCCCAGTCTAGACTAGAACGGTCTCTGAGAATGGAATTGGGCGAACTTGCATGTATTGTAAAATCACTGAAAAACTGACTGATCAAATTCCAGTCGCATCACTTAATTTTCAACCAAAAATCAGGGATCATACGCGAACGAGAAATTTGATATGTGATCACATTTTGAAGCAGTTGATGCAAAAAGTGCCAAATAGATTTGTTCACATATCAATGAACTGCTGCAATCTCGCAAATTATAACCTTTCGATACCGTCCACAGAGCGCGCAAAGTGAGCCTCCAGGGACCGGATTCAATTCTCTCCCAAGGGTTGGGGACGAAAATCCCTTTAAATTTTCTGTCTTCCCAACTGGGATTGTCCTGATAAAGGGCCTACATTTAATGTATGTATGTAGGTCAAAGTAAACATGCACTGAAAATGAAGAAACTATATCGTTAAAAACAAATAAATTTAAAGGGATTTTCGTCCCCCAACCCTTGGGGGAGGATTGAATCCGGCCCCAAGACTATTTCGCGGTGTGTCTTCTATACTTTTGGTCCATCTTGATTAAGGGTTCTCATCCAAACAACTATTCTTATCGAAACTTTGACTTCGGAAAGTACTTTTTTGCTCTGAACTTTAACAACTAATGGTTTTTTCTTGGTGTTCCTCCTTACTTTTTGGACATAAGGTGAGGATTCGGAGTTCCTTCATCTAACTGAAACTGAAACTGAACTGAAAACAGTGACTGAAAAATATTGAGGGAAGAAGGCGGGGAAGGGGGAGGCGTAGGGGAGGGTACCCTCACTCTCAACCTTCACAAGAGATTACTCTATTCTATATACTTCATCGTGGAACGTGCCTTTAAGTCAATATTTCGCTCTTCCAGAACACCCTTGTCACTGCCGTAGGGGAGCGGCTTGAACAATGTGCAGGGTCATCAATAAGAAAAATAGCCGAGTGCAGCCATTTGCTTTTCCTCTCGCCCATAAAATTTGAGTGATACAGCTGGTTTTTTTTTACCACATTGCTGAGTAGAATGAATAGAGTGGGTAAAGCTTCCGGCATCGACCAACACCTTTTAGATGCGCCACGATTTCACTTCCATTTAGAATTATAGTATCATTTGAATGTGATCAAGCCCATACAGTGCACATGCATAGGCAAGTCCATGTATATGATAGAGGTTCTTGCTTTCCATCAGACCTGCCTGATGCCGAATAACAGACCGCGCAGGCCTGTGAATCTTGTTTGGTCCAGCGTACGGAGTGGGATTTGATCCTCGGTCAGTGTGCGAGGGGAGCAGCGTAACTTTCCACTACTTTACTTCTCACTATTGTACAAAATGAATGTATACCTTTTTCCGGACCTACCATTTTTAATTTTGCTTTGACTTTTTTTTGCAGTTTCCCTCTTCAAAGGATAAAGGATAAAGCATTTGCCGTTGATCAATCCCTTTTTGGGATGCGGCACGCATTCTACTTCCATTTGTACATTCGTAGTGGCGTTTGAATGCGATGTGGCCTATACAATGACTTGCGGGGGCCAGCCGATGTACAAGTCAGTGTTTTTATCCTCCCAGACAAGTCTGGTACCAATTAACCGACCCCGAGGGATGGAAGGCTTGGTTGGCCCGGGTAACAAAATTAAAACGAACATGGAGGCTCGTTGGCCTGAGACGGAGGACACGACCCGCGGACGCTCGGACTCTCGTGTTTATCCGCCGGACCGTAGTAAGCGTGCTATTTGCCACTACAGCACATGCGCCCTTTTCCTCATTATCCCTTCCAAATCTGACCTTGACGAAAAAGTTAAGACTATTGCTGATTAAATTTCTCTACGGTAATTTTCACTTGGTTTCCTTATCTGCCTTTTCCGAAATGTTCGTAAGACATTTCCTTGATGCCATTGATTTGATTCCCATTTTTTTCTTTCGAAGCTACTGTTTTGAGTGAGTTGACTCGTTTTTTTTTTAAATTTTCTCGAAGGAACTTGGAAGGCTAATCCATCATACAAATCTGCGATTTTTCTGAAAAGCGCATCCCCTCAATGATTTTGGTAGGCTGGCGTCGTAAGAGTTTGTCGGCGTACTTTTTTCTTTTTTTGATTAACCATCGCGCGTAACTGGAAGAGGTTTTCCTTTGGAGCCCGTTTCACTTCGTATATGAACGGTGTAAAGTTGCCTTCTAACAAAACCTTTCGGACACGTCGTCGCTGTTTTCTACGAAAATGTTTGACGAAGCTCCATGGGCACAGAATGTAGTGTAAAGGTAGTGTTAGGCGACTCCAGCTGAAAATCGACGGGCCTTGAATGAATTCCCCTCCGATTCATTACTTCTTTTATTCTTCTCTATAGCCAATCCCACGGTACCGTTTGCAACCCTTGTGCGACGTAACTACTTATCCAACGAGAGGCATCTCAAATCCCACTTATGGTCAGCAGCTAACATCGTAACGAACTTGCTATTCTCGTAGTGCCGGTGCTGTCCCGGAACCTCATAGACTAAAGTTAATAATATAAAGGATAAAGGATAAAGCATTTGCCGTTGATCAATCCCTTTTTGGGATGCGGCACGCATTCTACTTCCATTTGTACATTCGCAGTGGCATTTGAATGCGATGTGGCCTATACAATGACTTGCGGGGGCCAGCCGATGTCAAGTCAGTGTTTTTATCCTCCCAGACAAGTCTGGTACCAATTAACCGACCCCGGAGGGATGGAAGGCTTGGTTGGCCCGGGCGACTCACGACCCAGGATTTGATCCCCGGACCGCTCGCGTGGTAAGCGCGCCACTTGTCACTACACCACTTCCGCCCCTACAGTAATACATATAGGAATAAAAATTTAATTCAAAAGAATTCAAAGTTCAAAGTACTCAAGTAAAAAACTCCAAAAACTCCAAAACCTCACAAAACACTCAAAACTATATTTTTTTTTCATTGGGCTCATTAGTTGTTGCAGGCAGGGGACACGAATCTGAGATGATCTGGATTGGTCGGCTCTGATGTGGGCGAATTTGAGTATTTCAAATTACATTGGGTGGAGCATAGTATCGTAGTGGAGTGTATAAATTCAATCACACACCCGATAAATCGCGTACTGCAATTGAAAGTGCTTTTTTCGCTCTACAAAAATTACTTCGTCATTTCCCTCAAAATTATATTTGTACTCATACATAATGCTTAGAAGTTGGAAAATCCAGACGGCAGAAATCGGCATTTCGACAGCTGTTATTTTTCAGTTCACATAAAGAAAAAAATACCGTCAAAACAAAAGTTCTTCAGAATCCATTGTTCCTATCGAGAACATTGCTTAAAGGCAAACCGCACTTGTGGGAAGGGCACGGGGGAGTTGAAGGTCCCTACCTATCATAGAATCACTCCACTTCGCCGCAAAAGCGTGTAATCCTTACGGGCCTGCAACCATCGACCCCGTTGCAACGCTTCCCACCCACCTCGATATCGGCGTGCTCTCTCGAACGGCGTGATCTCTCGCGTGTTTTGTCTTCTTTGACCGCCCTGCCTCGCCATCGTTCCACATCCGACCTTTTTGAAGGTTAAGGCCTTAATTTCAGCGATCCCAAAGATTTCTCTAGCTTTCCTTTCCACTTTCAGGCCGTCCGCAGCTCAGTCATCACTACGAAGCGCTCTTATCACCGGGTTTTTGTCCCGGGGCTTGCCTTTAATCAAACTACCTCTAATCGGCAATTAAAACCCATTTGTGAATTAACACATTTTTTCATTTTCAAATTAGAAATGTGAACTCTTCGAGGAACCAACCCAGTATCTTTTTTTGAATTATAAATCTTTCTGGCTTTCTGTGAAAAAGTATAGAAGTCATAAATAATGACGAAGTGAACATCCCTGATCGGCTCTATGTTATTGTTTTTTTTCTTCGAACGTTTGCGTGCAAAAGTGAAAAATGCTAGCGCTACGATTTTATGCTCCAACCCAATAAATGGAAGAGGAGCGTGCAGCTCATAAGGAAGTCATCCAGTCAACCACTTTCTCATTTATGGGTGTTTCAACATTGTGAAGGGATTTTTACGGAAAATAGGCTGTATCGTACAAGCGAGTCAACTAATATGAGGCCTTACCGGTTTGTTGAAGGCTTTGCATGCTTAGTTAATTTATTACCTTGTTTAGGATCAGGTTCCCGATTTCGTTTTCTGCTTGTTTTCGACGAGACTATGTCATCTGTTTTGTTTTTTGACCCACACCTCATGAACAAGTGGTGGATGCTCGATTTGTGCTGGGCCCTAATTTGACGTGGGTGGTCTTCCCACTGTTTTGCTCCTAGTGCCAGCGCTCAATACCCGATTGCTAGGGCGTGGCGCTAACCATCAGAACCCTACTGGTACAGATATACCTAATGAAGGACTAAAGGCCGAATTCTGACGTGCAAAAACGGTTACATACTTTGAGAACGGCGCGTCACGAACCAGTTGCACAAAAAATCGTTCAACTGAAGAGCGGCGTCGTTGGCTGTGCGATCTCATGGCACCGCTGTCAGGCACGTCGCGATAAATAGGGCAAATGCACGGCCGTTGTTCAATTTTCTGCCGGAATTATTCAGTGCACCTCGTTAAAACTAATTAAAACTGCCTGAAAAGCACACGCCTTTCTCAGAAACTTTTGTACTAGTTCCTCCCAATACGTTCGGCCAGCCTGATCTCGACAAAGAAGCTGAAAGCGCATCCCAAACTGGCGCGATAACATGAAAGATCTTCATACACCTTTCTCCCTCCGCTTTTTTAGTCTTTCTTCTCTCACTCACGTTAATCTCCACCCCTCGACTCCCGGCGATAGCAACCTCGTCTTAGTCAGAGCAAGCCGCTCCTTTTGGAAATGCTTGAACTGAAGGGTGTTCTGAAAACGTGGAACACACCTTGCACTCGACACTATTCCACGACAGAAAACCATCCGAATGAAGAGACAACAATCTTCAATCTTTTGATAGCGCCTTAGAACTATACAAACTATCCACGCAACGGAACAAACCAAAACACACACACACAACACACACACACACAACACACACACACACCACACACACACAAAACACACACAACACACACACACACAACACACACAAAAAAAAAACACACACAAAACACCCCAACACAACAAACACACAAAAAACACACAAAAAAAGAGTTGCGCAAACAAATATACATAAAGCGCTCCGAGAACTCTAGGGGCTCAGCATGATCGCAGCTGACTGCCTTTTCTTTGATCTTGATGCAGCTGTTTGGGCGGCGCCGTGTCTACGTTCTCTCTTTATAGGTGTCCTATGTTTCTTTATCAGAGGTTCATTTCTTAACTCCACATCCATTTTCGAGAAATAAAACATCCTGACATCGTAGCATTCGCCTCTATATGGGTCAGTGTTTGCTGCTCTTCCGAATTCCGGCAATGTCGAGAAGTTTCGTTCCTTTCGGATAGAAGTAGAGTGCATGGCGTATCTTGAAGGCAATCATATACGTTGACCGTTTAGTTCTCCTTTAGTTATGCCTTTCTCAATCAAGTGCGCGTTATAGCGATAGAAAATTCGAAGCTATCGAGAATGGGAGATTTTCATCAAACAACAATGGCTCCGAATTTCTCAGTTCACGGTGACGGTGGTTGAGTGCACACGAAAGAAGTCCATGAGATACTGAAGGATAGAACGTGCGTATAGAGGAGATAGCGTAGGGCACGAGTGAGACGCAGAGAGCGACGCATTCACAACTGCTGACCTACATAGGAACGTGGTTTTCGCGTAGGTGTAAAAGGGCCCTCCTACCAGTGTCTCGATTTCGGAAGTGGCACCACTTCGGCGGTTGCAGACATAGTTACCTCATTCGTGGAGGATGCTCCTACGAAGTGTACATTTGAGCATGGAGGGTTCCTCGCTGCAAGGCATCGCATGCATTGTCCCCCCCCCCCCCCCCCATGTAAATCATCAGTTGTTGACCATTCGCGAGGTGTGACTCGTTCTCGAAGAGCTGTGAGACGGCCACAAAAACCTCTTCCTGTCACACCTCAGCTTCTACAACACCTTCGTGACGGGTCACACCACTTTGTGTAAACTGACCGGTATTCGTCCGTTACTTGGACTGATGTTCTTGAACGGAAGAATTTTCTAGATAGCATCGAAAACTCGAGAAGAGACTATGATAAGCATCAGCGTTCAAAACCTTAAACTTACTGAAACAAAGACGACACGGAACTTGTTCATCTCGCTTCCATACTACCAGTTTTCTCACCACATTTCAAATGAAAATAGCCCTGGAAAAT
>MU883517.1:0-11259 GCA_036418205.1 Ostertagia ostertagi | reverse complement strand
GATTAGGAGAGCACAGAAACGAGCGAGACGCAGACATTGTTGCAATGCAGCATTCGCTAACTTTTGTTATAATGGGCGTTCCTGGCATACGACCCAAACTAATGCTTTTGTCGAAATATTTTTGAGGCTTTTGCGGTCGTGGGCAATCTGCCTCACACATGAAGCAGGCTGTTTTACAGTTGGTTGTAGAAGTGTCTTTGAATTCGTTTAGGAGCCGGCAGAGCTTTGACCAAAGTATGGGAGTAACCAATGGCTGAGTAGAAGTTGTTGGCGTCGTAGCGCGATTTGTAAGCTCAAGTGAGACGGTTTGTAAATTCGAATGAGAGCTGTGTAGTGTTTAACTAACGGGCGCCCCTAGCTGCTCCTGCGTTGGCAGCATGGCCATCAAGAATTCAGGCAGAACCTGAGGCCACCTATGAGGTGATTTCACATAGACGGGAATTTATAATATTTGGCAAGAGTGGAAACACGTGTGATGGAAAGCCGGCGATAGATTGTACGTTCAGCGTTGGCTCAACCTTTAGAAGCAAAAGGCTCCATATGGCCTATGTGAAGACCGGGCAGCCGACTGTCCAGCACCGTGTCAATCGAATTACCAAAACATAGGAGCTACGGTAGGGGGGCTTTGCGCCCGCGGTTATGGTCCCTGGTCGTTTCCCTTCTGAAATTGTTTCAGTAACTCCAAATTTAGCTGAAGTTCAGCTGCCCTCCTGCTAGCTTAGCAAGGCTTCGCTTGAAAGCTAATAACAATTAGACAAGCAAACTCTTTTTCCAGACAGTATTTCATAAATGGAGACTCACTTTGTCAATGCACATTTTTCTAGCGTTCTCCCAGCATGTGTCCAACTCATTTTTTGTATACTCCGATCTGAATCCGTGCTCAAACATGTACTGCTGATTATAAAACGTAATAGTGCTGGCATCCACAGCCAGTTCTCTTATGACACCCTTATCCTCTTTTTTGACAGACTACGAGGCTCCCCAAAGGTAACTATTAGTTCACACTTCTTTGATACATGAGGCTGTTGAGAAACACTATCGGCAAACGTATCGGCTGACGGGATCGCCTTCGTCGCAGCCTGAAAAGTCGATTCAACTCATGACAATCTGGCCAAACGTCGCCACTACCCTACAGAAGCTCAAAACTGAATAGGATATCAGGCAGGCGTAAGATCGACCACTCACCGTTATTCAGTTTGGATATTTAGACCAGCCTAAGCCAGTAGTACTATCGGCTGTAATCCGGATTCAGATGAGAGTCACTGTTGGAAGGTCAACCTTATATAAGATCTTAACAAGTTAGAAGTATTAACGAGGGGGTAGAGACCTTATACATATAAGCTTGGCCTTCCAGTGGTGACTCATTTGGAAGGAGTCCGGACGGCAGCTGGCACTATTGCTGGCTTGTGGCTGGTCCGAAGATCAGGACTGGCTAAAGGTGAGTGGCCCATCTTGCGACTGCCTCATGTCCTTCTCAAATTAGAGCTTCTGTAGAGTAGCGCCCCTGCGTTTGGTCTGGCGTCATGACTTTGAATCTAAATTTTCAAGCTCACGCGAGGCGTTCTCCCATAGCTGGCCAGTAGGTGCCGCTTCGAACACCTCTCGCTTCAGAGAGACATGGGAACTCCGAAAAGATGACTGCTTCACTGAAACAAAGGCGCAGGCACCTCCGTGAAATGGTGTACTAGTAGCTCAGCCCATCTGGGGAACAGACCCGTCTTTCAACATCCACAGTTTCCATATCTAACAAATCTCCGATTCTCACTGAATACTTCAAGAATCAGCATACTTATGATGGTGCTGTAGCCTGTCCAACATGCTTTGCATATGTTCAAGTGCTTCCATCGCCAATGAGGACACCTCGTCGTTTTTACCATCGCCGAGCCTTCTTGCCGCTTCACAACTCATCCAACATGATTTGCCACCCTTGAACAGAAAGGAAATTTTGGCTGTGCCTTTCTGTTGATGCGGGAGAATCGAAACTCGAGCAATTGTTTGGATTTACGAGTCACAAAAGTTTGTACGATGCTATGCACTTATCATCAAGGATCATGAAGCTGCTCCTACCATGGGAATTCATAGAAACTTTGACCGCAAGAATATTCGAGAAGAGTTGTAGGAGCAATAATTGGCAGGAAATGACTAAAAATGGAATAGCCTGCTCGTTCGCTTCTTCAGTAAATCCGGAATTATTCTATTGCTTCCTCCCTTCCTAACATATCTCTCCTCACGTTTCGCCATATTCGCGCCGTCTTACATTTTTTTTCATGATAGCATTTGGCTTCTTCTATCCGCGTCACAGTCTCTCATAGATCGGTGAACGTCAGCTCATCTGTTTATGAGTTTCCTCCACCATGGAGAAAGTAATTTTCCGCTTATCATACGTGATCAGAGATAAGGCATAAATGCACTTGTCCATGCGAACTAGCGCCTAAGAGAAAGGCGATGATCTGGAAAACTCACCCGCAAGTACGGAATTCCGATTCGACCAAGATGTGTTCCTGTTGCTAAGCGGTATTCGCCATGGATATACAGAATGAGATATCGGTCACTGAAGGCACGTGTTTGTATTGAGATTACTGCAGAAACGAGTTCAATACACCGATAGCGATGCAGTTTTTCTGAAAAAACGGTTTCGTAAAAAATATTGTGTAGCTTCATTGGCTGCATGCGCTAGCGTTAGCTTGGTCAGCTTCATAGTTCGACTCGGCTCTCGCCTGTGATCTCATTGAAGGCTTGAAAGCTAACAGTGCAGGCAGGGTTTTTCAACGCATGTTGGTTTTTTTCAAGTGGTGGAAACATGCCTCAGCCTGATTGGAGTTCATGGGAAATGTCACAAACTTCAAAACTTACCTCTGAAAGGCGTTGGAAGCAGTCGAAATCCTTCAAGAGGGGCGGATCCACCGATCCGTGGTGGGGCCGCCTCCAAGCAGCTGTGCAGAGCGCTTGCTCGACTAGCGGTCGTTGCGGGACCGCCGCGCTGTATGAGGTCGATTCCATAAGAACGCAATTGAAGCGCTTCAATTTCGATTGCTGGCAAATAGTTATGTATTTGCAAGCATGCATGGCTATTTGCCAGCAGTTGCAATTGGAGCGCATGTACTACGGGCAGGTTCGGACAACTCGTCCAACACACGTCTCCCTAAACGGCAGGGGGAGTCCCTGTCTAAGCCCCTGCCCGACGTTTTTTCTACTTTTTCTTTCTCCATTGACCAACTTCTCACCTGCAACGTCATTATAGGTGGTCCTTACCCGCGAATTCGTTCCTGGATTGTTGCTTTAAGCATCTCACAACACTAAGAGAATTATGAGGTAATCCAATCAAGCAGGCACAGGATTCGAACTTAGTGCACCAGCCCCAAATGAGATGATGTCGAACACTCTATTCTGTGGTAGAACAGATTGTCGGCGAGGATCACACTTATCCCGTTCTTATGGCTTGAAGTGCTCGACCCTGGCGAGCCTTACAAAATGAGCTAATGAGGGCTCATGTGAGCTAATGGTCGAGATACCTCGTGCACAGCTCATGACACGCAACGTGGATTACGACGTGGTGGCTAGTTCAGATGAGGGCGCAAGTTAGTGGAGCTATGGAACAGCAAGTTCAGACAGCTCCCTAGGATAAGCGTCAAGATGCTAACCCCACCAATTCTGATCTGGAGTTGTTGATTTTAGACTGCTGCTTCTCAATCTATGGCGCTGAAGCTTGAAGTAGTGCTCACCTCGAAAATTCTCGAATGTACAAGTGCGCTATGCTCGATGAAAGTGCGCTGAACCGACTCGCCGACATATTCCACACAATCCACCGAGACGAAGCAATCGTGGCTACAGTCCTGTGTGGAAGTTGTCAACGAAATCCCCATTTACGTGTCTATTCTATACACATCATGCTTAGTCTTAAAGAAATGGCGGCAAAACTGCCACAGAAGCAATGTGAACCGTTTTTTGGCTGATTCAAACGGAGACAAAATTTGATTATACTCCGATATTGAAGGGATCCTTCCCGGAAAAATGTTGTATTCTTTTCCAACATGGATATTTCAGACACTATTAATATCCGCTCCCACTACCACTAGAGACAACACACAAAATTCCCTCGTGAGAAAACGAGGGGACCCCACGCAGGAGGGGCGACACTATCACGACTTTTGAGTCGTGACGCTCAAGGGGGACCTCGCATTGTGTGCTGCTATCAAACGCGGCAAGTGTAGTCTGCGCTCTCTCGCGTACGACGACCTCTCTCGTGTTGTCCCTCTCCTCGCAGCGCTCTCTCCGTCATACCACGACAAGAAATATTATGTTCTTTTTGTACTTTTTGCTTTTTCTCCCCACTAATGCTCCTCTTTGCACTTTTTGCCCAATTTTCAAACAAAACAATGCACCAATTCGATCCCGACTAGTGCCTTTAATTCCGCTTATGATCCCGGCTCGACATACCTTTGTGCCTGTCACTTCAATTCTCCTTTGACTGCATGTAAAACCTACTTGCTGCCTCCTTCCTCCACTGTACTCTTCTCCTTTCCTTTCCTCAACTTAAACCTCTGCAGTTTCTCGTATCCGAAGAAATTAAGGAAACATGGTCCATACGTCGGCATGAAACCCTTGTTGCCTGGCTCATAAATCAATCTCATTGGTATTGAAGCCTCAAATACAACATTTAAAGAATATCGAAAGAGGGAGAAGATGTTAGGGTACCTGCCCAAGGCATTTACGAGCGCGTCCTTTGCTCATGTACAGACGGAAGATAATCTGTAACAAATCCTGCTTGAAAACTTCCGCGAAACTAACCATATGCAGAAAGGATCACCTTGGAGATAACGGTTGGCCATAGCATGGGTAAGAGAAGATCCTGGTTGAAACTGACCGCATCGGTTACGATTTCGCCCATGTTATACATTGTCTTCTCCTCAGCGCTAGTTTCAGCTGTTTCAGCGCCCAGTGAGACCTTAACCTCAAGGTCCACAGAGCGCCCTACTGCCAGTGTTGCAGAAGGACCAGAAACTCACCCCAATAGCGAATTTAAGTGGCTTTCCCTTGTTGTTCGCAACCTCTTGATGTATTTCATCGGCAAGCTGATGAAGTCGAAAAAGCCTCACCTAAATCGAAGAATCATCGAAGAATAATTTACTGGTGTCGGTCATTCTGAGAAGATGCGCCCGAAAAGAGCTGTTTGTGGTACGAAATCAGTCTTTACTGCAAAATAGCACGGTATTCCTCATGGCTTTCAACAATTGGGGAAGACGGAGCGAATAGGGACTCTGAACGTTGAATGGCTGACTGGGAAGTCCCGAGAAGTTGCTGTTTTATCTCAGCCTTGATGATGCCATCAGATCGATTCCGGAAGGCGATTACCTCACCATAGCAGGTGATCTGAATGGTCACGTCGGCAGTGACAGAAGAGGCCTGGAAAGGGTGCACGGAGGTAGAGGGATGAGGAACGCCGAGGGAGAGAGGGTCCTGGACCTGGCTACGGCCCACGATCTGGCAATCTGCAGCACGTTCTTCGCGAAAAGGGAGACTCAGAAGGTAACCTACAGCAGTGGAGGGAGACAGACGGAAATCGACCATGTGCTGGTAAGAAGATCATCCCTCAGAACTGTGAAGGATATCAAGGAACTCCCTGGCTCCTCAGCACAGGCCCCTCCTGGCAGACATAGCCATAGACCTCCCCAAGAAGACAAGGGTAAGAACCGAGAGGAGAATCCGGTGGTGGAAGTTGCACCAAGCAGAGAAGAGCGACCTCAAACGAAGGATAATGGAAGTTGGTCTCCCAGATCCTGAGGGACCAGTGCAGCAGACTTGGGGCAATGCAGCTGAGATCATCCTACGATGCGCCAAGGAGGTACTGGGCGAGACGCGAGGTGGATTCAGAGGAGACAAGGCAGCGTGGTTCTGGAACGAGGAGGTCCAGCGAGTCGTGAAGCAGAAGAAGGAAGCATACAAGCGCTGGCAGAAGACCCGGAGCCCCGAGGACCTCGCTGCCTACAAGAGTTGCAAGAGGCTCGCTAAGGCTGCCGTCGCCAAGGCGAAGAACACGGAGATGGACGCCTTGTACGAGAAGTTGGAAAGCAGAAACGCAGAGAAGTTCGTCTTCAGACTGGCCAAAGCCCGGCATCGGGCTACTCAAGACATCAGGGTGGTGAAGAGTGTGAAGAGCAGCAACGGCGCCATCCTGAGGAAGCCAGCCGAAGTTCGGAGGAGGTGGGAAGAGTACTTCAGAGGTCTTCTGAACGAGGAGTTCTCCCACAAGAACAACTCACGGGCAGAGGCCACAGCTGGTCCCATCGCACTCTGGACAGAGGATGAGGTTCGGTGTGCACTTGGGAAGATGAAGGTTGGAAAGGCAGGTCCAGATGGAGTACCCATAGAGGCTTGGAAGGCGCTTGGAGAGCACGGGATAAGGTGGCTCACCCGCTTCCTGAAC
This sequence comes from Ostertagia ostertagi, assembly GCA_036418205.1. Lineage (NCBI taxonomy): Eukaryota > Metazoa > Nematoda > Chromadorea > Rhabditida > Trichostrongylidae > Ostertagia > Ostertagia ostertagi. The sequence goes on along the minus strand of MU883517.1, from coordinate 4,835 downwards.
ACGGACTGCCGAAGGAAGGATGCCGGATGCCTGGAGAACAAGCACTATCGTCCCCATCTTCAAGCAGAAGGGTGACGCGATGGACTGCTCCAACTACCGCGGGATCAAGTTGACTGCGCATACCATGAAGCTGTACGAGCGACTGGTCGACTCGAAACTGCGGGAGCTGGTCCCGATCTCCCAGGAACAGTTCGGGTTCATGCCCGAAAGGTCTACAACGGATGCCATCTTCATCGCAAGGCAAGTGATGGAGAAGTATCGAGAAAAGCGCCGACCCTGCTACCTAGCCTTCCTCGACCTGGAGAAGGCGTTCGACCGGCTACCGCGAGCAGTACTATGGAGAGCGCTCAGGGAACGGAACGTGCCAGAACACCTGATCTCTCTGGACATGTACGATGTACGGGGGGGCTAAGGCAGCCATACGCACCCCACACGGCCTAACAAAGGAGGTAAACATCACGGTTGGGGTGCATCAAGGGTCAGCTCTGAGCCCCTTCCTGTTCCTCCTAACACTAGATGCCATGGTGAAGGGCCTCATGGAAGGACCACTGAAGACCATCCTCTACGCTGACGACATCGCCCTGATAGCGGATAGCAGAGAGGAACTACAGGCCAAGGTGCAGAAATGGCAGGAAGTCCTGGCAGAAGGTGGGCTCCGGCTGAATGTCAAGAAGACCAAGTTCCTGAGCTCCGAAGAGGGTGCAGAGCCGATCGTGGACGGCCATGGTGAGACCATCGAAAGAGTGGAGGACTTCCGATACCTTGGGAGCGATCTGGCAGCCGACGGTAGTGTGGATCAGGCAGTGAAGGCACGGTCAACGCGGCATGGATGAAATGGAGGGAGTCCACTGGAATCCTCTGCGATCGAAGGTGCTCCAGAACGCTCAAAGGGAAGGTGTACCGGACAGTGGTAAGGCCTGCGATGCTCTACGGCAGCGAGTGCTGGCCCCTGAACAAGAATCACGAAAGGCAGCTTCACTCCGCTGAAATGAGGATGCTGAGATGGGCCTGCGGCTGGACGCGACTGGACAGGGTAGAAACGAGGATGTCAGAGCGGTCATGCAGACTGCCCCTGTCCAGCTGAAGGTGAGGGAAGCGTCTGCGATGGTATGGGCATGTGCTAAGGAGGCCACAGGACCATCCGATAAGAACAGCGATGGACTTCGAAGTGCAAGGCAAGCGACCGCGAGGAGCCCCAAAGAAGAGGTGGAGAGACGTAATCAAGAAGGACCTAAGTGAGGTCACGGCCACGGTCGGAGATGCCCTGGACAGAGCAGAAAGGCGGCGTCTGACGAAGGCAGCGAATCGTGCGACTCTTACATGCTTGAGGAGAATCAGTCTGGGGTGAAGAGGGCGACCAAAATCAAGATGAGTGTCTCTCACCCGTAAAGACAACTCTTCGAGTTGAGCTCCGCTCCAGATCTGTTCACTGTCGATATTGTCGTTCATTCTAGGTGGGCTATCCGTCATGGAGAATACAGCGATGGAAATCTGAAGTGCATAGTAGTTGTGGACTTACTGGTACCTGCGTTGTTTCCAAAATAAACGACCTTGAGGAATCCAACATTCTCGTGCACACCCTCGGCATCTTCCTCGTCGAATGGCGCAGAAAGTGCAATCCATTTCGAGATAACGGCTTTGTTAGACGAATGAATTACGGCAGCCATTGGACAGCAAAATTCGCCTTTCACTTTTTCAGAGAACCGTTTAGCTCTAGTCACCTGAAGTATTTCACATTCTCTCTTTTTGACGGAAAGAACAAGAAGGCGCAGGGGTTACTTTGATGTGGAGATGTTGCGTCGCCAGATTCTGTAGACTTATATCCTTGAGCATGAATACGAGATTCTGTTTCCAAATAGGTGTTTCTGATGCAGAAACACGAGTACACTTTTGTGAACCTTCCAGATACGCACGCACACGCATCGCACCTGTCTTGAGATCTCTGCCCTCAATCACTCGAAGAAGTACCTGAAACAGTACATCTAAATTGACTAGAAAGTTTCTCGCACAATATTTTCCCAACGCTGTTTGGGCCGGGCAACAACATCTTGGCTGACTGAAATGTCTTATGATTTCAAAGGATAAAATGTTACGCTACAGCTAGAGGCCCACAACTGCGCTACCACAGGATTGTACACCTCCCCGATCAATTATGCGTTCTGTCCATACTATAAGGATGGTCCATAAGTCTTGCAACAAACTGGCTGAATTTTGATTTTGATATTTTCATTATCTTTTTGTTCCATTCATCCAGCATAATATGCACCTATTATCAATGCAATACATAGAATCTGTTTGATGCCTCTCCTATACAACTCCGTTGAATGCTGATCGAAGAAAGATTGGATGTCGATTTTGACATTATGATGATTGGAGTGAGTTTTCTTCTCTAGAACGTGGCCTCGAGAGAGAATCAGGTGGGCATCTGGTAGCACGAGGTCAGGGCTATAAGGTGGATATAAAAGAACTCTCCGTCCGAGAGTCCCAAAATTTTCCTGGATTTTCTTAGCAAGAGGTGGTTCAACGGTGTCATACAAAAGCAAACTTTGCCTTGTTTTTCTTTCGTATTAAAAGCGTTGCATTCGAGCTGTGGATAGTTGACTTTCGCGTTGACTGCGACATCTACACGTAGGGGTTTCCAGAGCTTAACTCCTCTCGTGTTCCACCAAAAATCCGAGAAGGCCCTACTTGGACGAGGTTGAACTTAAGCAGTAAGAACTCCCGAAGCGTTTGAGCTGGACTACCGCCGCTTGTTCATTTGTTAGCACACTGTACCACTCCTCATCTTCGGCAAATGTGATGGATGGTCAATCGTAGAATCCATAGTAAGTCGACTTGAACATAACGATGTCAGATCGTGTTTGGAGCTGAATCGGGCTCAAGGCATGTGGGGACCAAACTCTATATTTTCGGATCTTCACAAGTCTTTGGAGATGCCACAGTGCTGTCTCCTTGTCGCATCAGAATTGCTCTAGCAAATGATCGATAGTCTATCCAGATCCCTTTTCAACAGCGTCAGGTAGAGCATCGTGATTGTCAGTCACGGGGTGGTTGGAGTGTGGATCATCTTCAAATAAAAAAGTCAACGCTGAGCAGAGTGAAGCGCCGGTGCACCGTGAATTGAGAGAGCGTGCCCTCGCCCATCTTCTGGCTAATCCTTGGTGTAGCATGACTTGCGGAACATTCCAAGCAGTACTCGTAAAAATTAAGGGCACGAAGAGCTTTTCGCGAAATCGGTGTAATATCCATAACAAGCAGCGAGCTGGACGGTTGGCTGAAATTGCAAAGTGGATGCTACGTCAGCAAACATGTTGCGGAATTTCGGAGTTCTCAAAAATTTCTATAGCATTAAATGTAATTTGTTGCAAGACTTATGGACCACCTAATAGATATTGTAGGTAGCACATCGATCCAAGCGCTCGTTTCCTCGGGGGGGGGGGGGGAAAGGGGAGGAGGGAATATTCAGCTGAATGGTACACTTGTAGCACTTTGGAATAACGATAAGCCTTAGGGAGGGAAAAGGGACTCAGGGGGCATGTGAGCCGTTTGTGTTGTCTCTAGGAGGGAAAGGGACTCATGGGGCATGTGAGCCGTTTGTGTTGTCTCTAGTAGGGAAAGGGCTCATGGGGCATGTGAGCCGTTTGTGTTGTCTCTAGCGTCCCTCCCCTCTCCTGAGCTTAGCCCTACTGTCACGAACTATTGGCCCTGTTTTGAATGTCCCTTCCCCGAGGTCATGAGTGCCTAGACCCAGAAGGGAGTACGGACACGGCGAAATTGTAGATTTCAAAGAGAGCGCAGACGTTGACATAGTAGGAGTACAGGCGCAGGCGAGAGCGCAGACGCAGAGAGAACGCGAGCTGTTACAGTCGCGCCAGCTGGCACAGGAGAAACCACTTTTAGCGCCTTTCCAACAGGTTGCCGCGATCACCACATGCCCAACTCGTCCTAGTTGCCGCAATTCGTGGTCGAGCACGTTGCACGACCACGAAATGCGGCAATTAATCAATTCATCGGTTCATTCTCCAATCATAGATAGGTTCGATGCTGTGGGTTAGAACGCATTATACAGCACTGCGTACACAGTACTGCATTGAGTCATCATTGACGCGTGCGACTGCATAAGACTGCGTTCAGAGTTGGTGATCGTAAAGCGATTGGTTGATTCATTCGATATAAGGAAAAGGGCGTACCGGTTACGCGATAAAGTAATTAGGCGAGTAGACGATCGCTCAGTGGGCGGAGCGAACCAGTCGATACGTACCCTTTCGTTGTCGCCTACTCGCCTACTCGCCTAATCGCCTAGTCGCCTAATCGCCTAATCGCCTGATTGCACGTATGACCGCCAACTCTGAACGCTGCCTAAGCTCTATGGGTGCGGCGGAAGGGATCGTGTAGCGCACGGTGATGTCGATGGCGCCTCATGATCGTGAGCCCTCTCTACGACTGCTACACCTTGTGCCCGACTATGTTACAAACTGAATCTCTATCTTGTTGATCTTCCTGGTAACGTGATATCTGTGATAAGCCTTGTAACGAGTTTGCGGAGCATTTCTTGATAAAGTGAAGAGTTCGCGGTCGAGCCAGCTTGTGCTGCTCTGGAATGTTGTGATCCCTGGCTGCAGAGGAATACCTCAACTTACATGCCATGTTTTCGGCTTGTCTGTCTCAGTAAACGTTTCTGAGCCAAATCTCTTATCTTCCTTCGCATACTTCAGGCGAGCGGCAGCAACAGGATCCTGAAACGAAAGCTATCATGTTGACGAACTCCAGCTGGTGATACTAACGTACACACCTGTTCTTCTTCTTCTGACTCTGACTGACTCTGTGGATTGCCG
>MU883514.1:0-15458 GCA_036418205.1 Ostertagia ostertagi | reverse complement strand
AGTGTGTGGCGTATCCTGCCGAATATCTTCCTTTGATGAAATGAACTAGGCCCTTATGATTGAAAATTTATCACTAATTTTCGCCATTTTTGATCCTACTTTCCAGTTATAGTCCGACATGAAATGTATACTAAATGTGATGGCCATTTCCGTATGTTATAAAAACAGATTTACTGGCGCAGCAGGTCCACGTAATCCTCAACCCATTCCACGTAATCCCGTCCCATCCAGTTTTTCTCGCTAAGGTGATAATCGCTTAGCATGTCCTCATTAAGAGCCTAATTGTCCATGGGCACCTGGCTGATTGCTGTTTAAGTATACAATGTTAGAGCGAATTCCTGTTGACTCCTCGTTGACACCTAGAATTGATCAACTCCAGAACAATATGCCACTGGGGCGTTCACACTTCCGCCAATAGTTTCCCATACCTCCGTCGGCTACGCGTTACTTCGAGGAAGGAACACTCACAGCAGCTGCTGGTACTTGTCTTTGGGTGTTAATAAAAAGTAATAATAATGAGAATAATAGAACTGCAGTTGCCAACCTCTGTTGATCAATGTAGGTCAGAATGTGGCCAAGTGCCAAAAGAAGGAGGAACAAGTGCTCACTTTATTACGCGCCATGCATCAGGCTTCACTCCGAGAGTGCAAGTCTTGGAAAGGATTAGACCCAACATGGGTCGGTGCCGGCCACTCCATTGACTTTCGACCAGAAGCCTATGAGTTGAACTTTCAATGAATCTTGGCACAATGGGTGGTATTTTTGGAGCTTGTTTTGCAGCCACGGCCCAAAATGATACAAGACTTTATTGGTCAAGCGTATCGGCTTCGCCAGTGCCTGGAAAGTCAAAGATTGGTGCGATTTAGCGCAGACATTATCTCTAACTTCGAAATAGTAGATCAGAAGCATCCAGGGGGCGTCGCAAAACACAAGCACCAGTCGACTCACCTTAGAATGTACGGTAGGATTTCGCTGAGACCACCGCTATACTGGCTCACTGTGGGTGGCTTCGAGCGACCTGGCCCTTCGGCATGGAGTCGATGGCGCTTGAAAGTCCACAAAAGACTTTTGATCAGTTCCACATAAGCTCAATTTATCACCTTACTTTTTGTTAGAGATTTGATGACACAGCTTGGATGGTGTAGCGTTATCTACTTAGGCTTACCAGTGACCCTGCGCAGGCTTGACAATATAACTGAAAAGGTATGAACAATATATAGCCGAAAAATAAAACCTACGAAAGCAGGATTAATGGAAGTAGGATTGTAGCTCGGGGGGGGCAGGGGCGAGTAGGATCAAAGTTTGGAGGGCGTTAGAGTTTGGGGGTAAGAAGTGAGAAAGAGACAAAAAGAAATCGCCGACATCCAATAAACAAGGACAGTGGATTGCTGATTGGGTCAACAAAAGACTTTGGGGCGACGATAAGACTTCCAAACGAAGAACGACTAGAAGGTGAGCAGATGTCAAGAGGATAGTTAGACGCAGTTGACCGAGAGAAAGTGTCGTTAGTGTCTGTGATGTGCGGACATGATAACCAGGGGATGAGGGGATGGAACTAGTATCCGCAGCGCTAATGCTGCGCACACGTTCAAGCCAGTAGAAGCCGGAAAACATCCTACACGACTGCGGGACGTGGTCTATTAGCCGGCAGGCTTTTTTCACCACTCAGGTATGCGGAAATGGGGGGCCGTTAACTGGTTTGAGGGGCTAGTCCTTGTTGAATGCAGCGCATGACTCGCTGGTACAGAAAGTGCAGCGAACGCAGTCTTATACAATAACTATTTATTGAAGTATGTCAAGGCGAGTACGATATGAGACAGTGCAGAAATAAGGTGCGAAGCGTCCAAGGTATGGACAGGAGTAACAGGAGGAGATCCGCTGTCCAGTCCGCCGTCCGTCCTCATGGTCGAACCATCGAATGCCGTCGCGCAACCTCCCATGTTGTCATTCCTTGGTGCCTCGCCGCCATATCACTGAACGGCATCTGGAAATAGGAATTGATTATTAAGCTCCGAACATGTGATTTCCTCCCTTTACACCTCCCCTGCCACAAAAAAGTCCGTCCCGGACTTAGAATTTAGGACTTACCCTATTGTAAGGAATAGATGATTGAAGATGCTTACAGTCAATAAGTCGAGAGCGGCGGCGGCTGTGGACGAGATACAGCGATAATAATGATGAGGGGAAGGGGTTCTGTCGAGTAGATGGAGAAGATGGAAATTGAGGGTTGATGGGTAAACAAAAGTTAATGAAGTTCAGTATAGGAATAGTTGCCCTCCTTCAGTGGGTATGGAATAGGTTCTTCAGCTGGGCGGAGGGGAGGACGGCACCTGCTTGTTCAGCCCAACTTACGAGCTTTCCCCAGTGGGGTAGGGATCGCAGAGTGGGGACATGGCCCAGTATAAATTGCCCATGTCGGCAACGGGTGACTGCCACGTTGAGACGAAGGAGGTCGTCAATGAAGCCCGCAGTCTCAGGTTTTAGGCCCGTGCGAGTTGTTAACAAAATGATGACTTCTGTTTCACGACCCTGGATTGAATCCACCGTGGCAATTTCGATGTTTCGTTCCACGGCAAAGTCGAGCAGCAGTCGAAACTGCTCTCGGTAGAAGGTGACCACGCACATCTGATTGGGAAGAAGCCCGCTCTGCAGAAGCTGGTCCATCAATGTCAGGCAGGTTTCGGCCTCCTCGTCATTGAGATGAGAGCGAGTTGGTGCTTGCACGGAACTTCCCTCGACATCGATTAGGGCGAACGGCAGACGAGGGTTCGGCAGGTTGACCCGGTCCAAAAGTAGGCGACGTTCGTCCGCTGTTACTCCGCTTATTAGGGAACCACTATAGGAGAGAAGGTTAGGCAAACCGTTAAGGGCAGGGTGAGCCCTAAATGTGGTCACCAAGGCCGACTTTGGGACGGCGGGGGATCTTGCTAGTACTGTCATTACGCTTTGACCACCAAATAGTGCCGGGTTAGCATCGCTTGGGCATCTCACATGTGGTCGCATTTGGTGAACATCCCCGATATAGAGCTGGCGTGCATCAGGAAACATCGTAGTGAAGCATGCTAGGATAGGCTCAGGCACTTGGGATGCTTCGTCAACGATGATAATCTTCCGGTCCTCCAAATGATTTTTGAAGATTCCCCCTTTCGCCGTAGTGTTCAGAAGCGAAGCTGTGGTCAGGAATAGGATTTCTGGTGGGCGTAGCTCGAACATTAGCCTGACCATTTTCTTGACCGTTTCGGATACGTCCTTTTCAGCCAATATGTACTCTTCGACTTCTGCCTCTGTCATCTCCATTGAGCGTGCCGGATCTTTGGCATATCGCTCGTAGAGTAATCTGCCCCTACGGAATCGAGCACACCACTCGCGTTCTTTCGGCCGTAGCTTCCTGTCGAAGTCGTCTCCGAGGGTCTTCAAAATCTCGTGGATGTCGACCGGGGTCGACGGGGACTCATCTAGGAAGGCAGACTCTGAGACGTATCGTAGGAGCCGAATTTGCTGGAAGGTCTCGATTGCCAGTATTGTGTTCGTGAAATGGGCCACAGCGTTGTTCGTTGTCGCCGTGACTATCAGGGGTCCTCTTTGCTGCTGGACCAGTAGTCCGGCAATGATAGCGCCCAGGACAGTTTTTCCAGTTCCGAACGCGGCTTGTATCTCCGCGATTGGGTGGTTGGCCATCCCGAGCTCGAGCGAGATGCGCTGATCGGGTGTCAGAGAAATAGACTGTTGTCTGAGCCGGAAGGTATCCGGAAAAGTAGCTGATGAACTGGGCTGGTTGGAAGCGTGGGACGTCGTAGGCAAAGGTGTTGCCGGACGCTGATAAACGAGGTCAAGGATTTGGTGGCCTACTGTGCCTGGTTCCACACGGGTGACGATGTGTAGCATTCTAGAAATAGCCTCATTTGCCGGGCTTGCTGACTTGGTGGGTTTGGCCAAGCGGACGTAACCATCGATGATTCGCTGCTCATGGAGGAACCGACCATGTTTATCTAAAAGCTGAACCAGGCTTCTATGATTCCAAGTGAAACCGCAAATTCGTATCGACAAGTTGTTTGCTGTCCACGTTGAAGAAGACGGATTCCACGTGCATTTTCATTGTGTAATCCGCTCCGGGAATCCAGAAATCCAGGAGACGCCCTTTGCTCCAGCCAGCTTCCTGCGCCATATCCTCCAATATGAAGTCAAGACGGATTGGGCACATCCTGCCTTGTGGCTGAGTGAAGGTGACCCAGTGAACCGCGGTATCATCAAACATGGTAGGTATGGCCGCTAGTGTTGAGCATGAAACATTGAAAAGTCGCCCCATTTTACGCTTGGCTGTTGCGGTATCCGTGGTGTAGTTGCAGAATTCATTGGCACGGTCCGTCAACCATTCCTTGTCCTTCGGACGGAGGTTCATTACCCGGAGAGGAAGGACTCCTTCGCTCGCGTTAAGTGGGAGAAATTGGCGAACCAGTTGACATAGCTCGTCTTGTGCGCTTTGTGAGACAGGTGGTTCAGAAAATCGCATTGCGTAAGATGTAGTGACCCGGGTTTCGGCGAGAACAATGGAGTACTTGTAGACCGGCCCGAGGTCAGCATCACACAGAGACGGGGTGACAACGGCTGCTTCTGGAGCGCCTTCAAAGACGGCAAGAAACTTCGTAACGCGGCCCCCTCGGGTTACTAGATGAACAACCATTCCAAGGCTAGTCTTGTGAAGCACATGGGGTGTCACGAAAGCAAAACGATCTGCACGGAAAAAGTAGACCGATGAGGATTCCATTGCAGTAGCCCTGGGGATACGAGAGCGTTCCAAGATGGATGCCGGATCTTGAAGGGCTGCTCGTGTGGGAGTGACGGAATAGATCCACACCAAATCCTGAACTGATATCAATGATCTATCGAAGCCTCGCATATTCGTAGTCACGTCAATAGCGTATTGCTCCAGAACAATACAATGCAAGTCACGTCTATCCGGGCCGACGATAAAGAAATCTTTGGCCTCCAAAATCACACCATTGCCATAGCCTACTGCAACAACCTGGTAAAGTACCGGATGGAAGGGACCGCCAGGAGGAGGGGCCAGTGTGGACGAATATGATTTAAGGGGAGTTTGTTGATTCTCACGAACAGGTTCCTGATAATTTCCGTCCAGCGTGCTTCGAATGATTGCGAGGGACTCTTCCCGAAATCTAATGGCTGCCTCCAGAGTCTGGAGCTCCATCACCGGAACCTTGTTAGAAGGACGCGGAGCATCGCGGATATAATTTGGGAACAGCGATCGAACCCAGCGCGTGGCTTGATATCCGGCTGGAGGAATCGGTCTGTATTTGTCAAGAGGCAACTCACTGGTGACACAATCGTTTGTAATGCCCATGTATCTGTTACGGCGTGGGCGAACCAAAATAGCCCATGGGTGGAGTTGGGCGAGGTGATGGGTGTAGCCCTCGGGGGTGGCTTCTGGTAGGTTGGCTTTCCAATCATATCGCTCCTCGTTCTGTGAAGAGTTCGTCAGTGCTTGTCTGGAAAGTCCCCTTGTTGTCAAGGGGCGTCCCCAGCGTCCTCGCGTGGGAGAGCCGCGAGTATGCATGGGATTCGGTCGGGTGGCACGAGTGCCGCGGCCGGAAAAACTAGCTCCTCGTAGGGGTTCCGTAGCAGACGCAACGCTGAAGAAACGTAAGCGATGTAAGCGTCTCGAAGAGGCTGCACTGGCCGCGACCCATTTTGGAGGTGAGCAGGGCCGATAGACCGGAGGAGTTGCGCCGAACGTGAACACTGAGCCACTTGACGGTGGGGGTGGCCGAGGATCCGGAGAAGGTGGTGGGAAGCTGTGTTCCGTGGTGTCCATCGGGGAAGGGGTCAGAGCACCCTCTTCGACGTCCCCAAGGGATTCCGCCAACAACGACGAGCCTCGTGAGGCTTCTTGGTCGTTCGTGCTGGAACGTGACTCTGGTGTTCTCAAAAGAGAGTCGACGTCCATGGATTCAGCATCGTGATCGGATGTATATGACACTGCTGTATCGGTCAAGGTATGACCGGAAGGCTGTAAAACGGGGCGCACCCCGATACCTGGATCCACTGTTGTCGGTTGGTCCTTGGCCTTGGCATCGGCAGTGGCACCCATCGAAACGTGGTCGGACATAGTGAGCACTATCTGAAATAAGGAACATTTTCGCATGGTCTTGTGATCCAGTGTTGCTGTTCGCTCGAATATGTGACACTTTTGATAAAAAGAAGGGTGAAGAAGGAAGTAAAGAAGATGTATGGAATGTATGCTAGGAGATATTCTGAACTGAAGCGAATGGAAGGAGGTGTCGGCGGGACGTAATGCGAGCTTTAGCTGAGTGTCTCCTTTCTGACCGGTTGTTATACTTAGTGTGGGACGTATGTATACAAAGGGCGGGAGGCCTTGGAAAAGTACCTAGTGACCCCGGAAAACGGGTTACATCCGACCGCGTCTGAGCAAAAAGAGCACCGTCTGGCCGAGCAGGAGGTTTCCGCCATCACATCCAAAGTGGTCCAGCTGATGTTCAAGTTGCGGAAACCGGCTATCATATGTATGACGACGTCAGCCCTACTGAACTCTACTGACAAGGGAGGCATCTTCCATGGCCTTCTGCAGGACTGCCACACGGTCATCGGGGACAACGCTTCGCATATTCCTGAGCCGGAATTCGTGGCTATCACGAATCGCCTCTGCAATGCTCGCCATGTCTGCATTAGTGAACTCCTCGGCGCTACTACACGCAGGCTGTAATTGTCGTTCTGTCTTACATTACTCTGGGGTAAGAGGGCAGGTAGAAATCCTCCTCGTAAACGCGGCCCTTACCCGTCGCGTTCTACAGAACACCAATTTACTAAGGGGCTGGAGCGCGCCGTGAAGTAGTCAGCCGCAGAGGGAATGGTACAACTGTGAACTCGGTCAAGGTATGACCACGGGTTATAAGGGCGACCGCGCCCGGTGGTGGGTTCGAAGCTATTGCTGAGGAGTGTCAGCATCAGTGGCCTAGTAGGTGACAATCTGAAGTTTCAGAGGGAGTTCATGCGTCTTTTGAATCGAGTATTATATGGGTGGGTTGGGGCCGGGCTGCTGCAAGTATCCTGAGGGGTAAAATGAGACCGGGAGTAACCTGGAAGGATGCAGTCCTCCGCTTGACAACCCACTAACGCTGATGTCTCCTTTTCAGGGAGCCAAGGTGTTGTAAATACTGGTCCGCTCAATAGATGACATTTTTTGACTTGATTCATATGTACCTTCTTTGGTGGGGATTCTGGTGAGGAAATGCTAACGATGACAACGTGGGGGTGTTTGACTAATACCACTCGGAACTGCCCGAGCCACGGCATACACAGCTTGGACGAGAGTCCTAGGGGCGGGGCAAAGTTTCTGAGGTAGACCCTGTCGCCAACTTTCACCTCCAAGGGGGCTAGATGACTTTTATCGTACTGCGCTTTATACCGTTCGCGCTGTTTCATGTTAAAATTGTACGCATATTGCCAAGCTGAGTGGAGTACTGGGAGTAGGCGCTCAATGTAAGCACGTGCGGTGTTTTCAGAAGGGACGTGGCGCTCTTCCTGGTAACGTATTATTAGGTCTACGTTAAAAGTTGGATCTCTTCCAAACATCATGAAGAAAGGGGTGTTGGAGGTGCTCGTATGGGTGGAAGTGTTGTACATAAAGGTGCATGCAGGGACGAATTGGTCCCAATCAGTTTGAGCGGTGTTGATATAGGAGCGCAACATTAGTTGAAACGTTGCGAAAACCCGTTCGCATGCTCCGTTTCCCTCGTGGTGGTATGGTGTGCAGAAGTATCTATGAACGCGAAGTAATTTTCCCAGTTCGGCAAGGGTTTCGGACCGAAGGTAGGACGCGTTATCAGAGATGAGCTCCGTCATGACCCCGTACTTTAGGATGCATTCATTCATGAGAGCTCGTGCAACAGTGGATGAAGAGCAATCGGGAAGTGCCACTGCGATCACGTACTTCGAAAAGTGGTCGACCATAGCCATAATGTATCGGTTACCGGATTCTGTAATGTGCATGGGGCCAGTGAGGTCCACATAAACTTTATCAAAAATCGCTACTGGGACCACGGGTAAAAGTTCTTCACGATTATGTGCGGCTGCCTTTTTCCGCTGGCATATGTCGCAGGAACGACACAGGTTATAGATGTCCTCTGCCATGTGGGGCCAGTAATACCTGCGAGAGATTTTTGCAAGGGTCTTACGCCAAAAAAAATGTCCTCCTGCCGACGGGCTGTCATGAAACGCTTGAAACAGCGCCTCCTTGAGCTTTTCCGGGACTACTATTTGGTGCTTAGCGTTTCCTGGGCTTGCGGGGAGAGTACGTTGGTAGTACAAACAACCGTTCGATTTGAGACAACATCGATCGGCTATCTGAAGGAGAAACGGCTTGCGTTCGTCGGATACGTCTGCGGCGAAAACTCCATTGCGAAGGAAATGGATAATGTCCTTGCAAAATTGGTCTTGCTGCTGCTCTATAAGGAGGTCGTGTGGGCGAATAGCGATGGGGGAGTATTGGAGTAACGGTGGGTTCTCAGGTTCCGGCAGTGGAAGGCCGGCCAAGCAGCGCGGAAACTCTACGATGTCATCGCATTCGGGTGAATTATCCACGAATTGGGAAGAGGGACGGCTGATTCTTGAGAGGCAATCGGCAACCGTGTTGGAAGAGCCTTTCAGATACTCGATGGTAATGTTATAACTTTGAAGCTCTACGATCCAGCGAGCAAGGTTGTCGTGTATCTTGTTGTGCCTCAAAAGAAAGGTTAGAGGTTTATGGTCCGAGAAGATGCGCGTAAGATTGCCATATATGGTAGCTCGAAAGAAGCGCAGCGCGCTGATCATCGCGAAGAGCTCGATATGGGTTGGGCTCCAGCGCCTTTGAGAGTCGGATAGTGCCTTACTAAAATAACCTACTGCAACTAGTTTGGTATCGTCGTCTGTCGACTTTTGGAAAAGGCCCGCTCCGACTGCTAATGAGCTCCCGTCTGTGTAGAGAAAGAATTCCTCATCGCGGGGATATGCTAAGCAAGGTTTGCTGATGAGGCAGTCACGCAACGCCATAAAAGCCTCTTCTTGACGTGAGCCCCATATGAATTTCGACTTATCCTTAGTTAGCTCGTATAGAGGTGCCGCTAAGCCAGCGAAATTTCTGATGAAACGCCTGAAGAAATTGGCCATGCCAATAAATCGTTTGACCTCCTTGGCAGTGGTCGGTGTTGGGAACTCCTTCATTGCGCGGATATTGCGGTCGGCCGGACTATACGAGTTATAGGAGATTTCATGGCCTAAAAAGGTAATTTTCGATCGCGCAATTTCAGTAAGCTTCTTCCCAGATGTTTTGATGTTAAAGCTTCTAAAGCGCTCGAACACGGTGCGCAGAGCTTGCAGGTGGTCAGCGAAGGTCTTATTGAAGATAATGATGTCGTCAATATACGCTAAACACGTATCATCGAGTCCGGACAAAATACGGGACATCGCCCTGCAGAAGTACGCTCCCGCATTGCGCAAACCGAAGGGCAAGTACACGAACTGATAGATTCCCCGATGTGTAGCCCAACCGCATTTTTCTTGGCTTTGGGGTGACATGAGCAGCTGCATATATCCTGAGGCAAGGTCAAGTGTGGTATAGTATTTATTTCCAGCTACTTTTGCGAGTAAGTCCTCTATACGGGGCAGAGGGTAATGGTCTGGAATAGTCACCTCATTTAGGGGACGAAAATCTAAACACACCCGTAGGGAGCCATCACGCTTTTTGACCAGGACGGTATTATGAACCCAAGGTGTGTCGCTTTCGACAATGCGGCCTGCCCTAAGTAACTTGTTGATGTGATCATCAAGCTCCTTTTGGTACTTGACTGGAATGCGCGGAGGTCTGAACCGGGTGGGGGGTGAATTGGTGGTGGTTTTGATGTTGACTAGCGTGTGAGTGTACGAGCCGAGGTCATAACTAGAATGCGAGATGCGATCCTGAAATTCCAAAAATAATTGGTAAAGCTGAGCTTTTTCGGTGTCGGTGACCTCGCACTGAGATAGATCGATATTTAATGTCTGCTGTCGATCTGTGGGCTCGCGGTGGGTGACCGCAACTGTGGGGGTCTGGATTTCCTCGTGGCCTGCAGCGTAGGTAGGCGTCTCCGACAAACTCCCCGTCTCGTCTATGGAGAGGGGAATTGCTCTGCCGATCTGTTGCTTGGAATACAACACTTCAGGCTTGGAGGAGGGGTTCGTAATCAGGAGGGAAGTACGCCCTGGGTTAAGCACTGCTGGTGCTATAGACAGGTGTTTGCTGCATACCGCCTCCGACTGGGTTACCAGCATCAGGGGGATGGACGGGCTCGTGGGCGACGCGGCGTAACAAGGAATAAGAGTCTCCGACCGAGCGGGTATTACTGATGTTTCTGCTACTCGAATCTTTACTTCGCTGCAATAGGGGTCCTGAGTGCATATGGCGGGTGTAATCGAAAGAATCGGCACGTCGTCTTGTCCTACAGTAAAACGTCGATGAGCATAATTAATATGCCATGCTGGGAGACGAGACAGGAGGTCGTTACCCAAGATGATGTTATATTTGTCTACCTGGCGGGGAATGCATGAACCTTTGGTAAAGTACACGGTATGCACTAATGTGGTGGTACCGACTTGTATACGCAGAGGGGCCGATCCTACGAGAGGGACGGGGATGCCTGCCATACCTATAGCGGAGCGAATCCGAGAGGGTTGTAGGCGAAAAACACCGATAAGGTCAGTAATGTCCTTGCTACTGACAGTGATCGCTGCTCCTGTATCTATGAGAGCTAGCATCTCGATTTCGTTGACTCTAATGGGAATTTGGGCAATAAAGTAGGGGAAGGTCTCCAGAGCAAGCACATTCAATGGTGCGAGAGTAGCACGGGGTGGCCACACTGACTGTGCATCGATAACGAGCTTGCCCAGTGGTGCGATCCCCATTTCCTGCAGAGGGGCCGTTGCCATTGAAGGAATATTTGGAGCCTGGCTAGAACGGTCTCGCGGTGGGTGGTTCATCTGGTTCCGCTGTGCTCTTAAAGGGAGGACCGTATCGGGCAGCTCTCCAGTGACGTAGATGATAAGCAGTATTCGAAAGACTTGCAAAGAAACTACGCACCCACATAACGCAATCCAAACGTCGAACGGGGTCCATTTGCCAAAGAGTGACCATACCGAAAAAGAAGCTGGGTTTTGACCGCCGGTTATAGAAGTTCCTCTATTTCGGAGTTGTCGAATATGTTCCTCAACGCGCTGTTGCTCCAAAGCTCTGCCGAAGTCTTGGAGACGAGGACCATCCACGATTTCACTAAGATTAGTTATGACCAGGTTATGAAAAATTGTTAGTGGTAGGGTGGTATTGAATGCAAGGGGGGTCTCAAAAGCTTTGAAGTTTCTGATCAGGTGTGAGGGAACGAGAGTAGTTTTACCGGAAGAACTGTCAATCCGTGCGACTTTTGCACCGTCGGAAATATAGAAATATGTCGCACCGGGACATGGTACCTCCCTAGCGCTTTCTTCGATTACTGCAGTGTCTACATTGAAAAATGCGCGGTGAACAATGCCGGATGGAAGCGATATCTCTACCATGGGTAGCGCATAGCATGTTCTGTTGAAGCCGACAAAGCGCCAGCTGGTCGCCGGTAACGGTATGCACCTTGTGTATCTGTACAAGACCGTTGCCAAGGTAGGAAGCTGATATGCCTTCACGGGCTAGCAGGTGTCTAGCGGTAATGGTAGGTTGTGTGGTGA
This sequence comes from Ostertagia ostertagi, assembly GCA_036418205.1. Taxonomy (NCBI): domain Eukaryota; kingdom Metazoa; phylum Nematoda; class Chromadorea; order Rhabditida; family Trichostrongylidae; genus Ostertagia; species Ostertagia ostertagi. The sequence goes on along the minus strand of MU883514.1, from coordinate 3,698 downwards.
GGGCTGTTTGGATAGCCAATCCTAGCAAGTTGACTCTATCGCAAAGAGAAGATATGGCGTGCCTGAAGAGCGTTAGTAGATACGCTTTTGTGGACCCTTCAACCGCGAGGAGTTGGGCCGACAGTTGATTCGATGTTACTATACCAACTTCCGGAGGGGCGGAACGTACTGAGCGACGCACCATCGAAATTGCGTACCCCTGGTCCGTGACGATGAGCGGCTTGCCGCAGTCGTAAAGCGGTTCAGAGGCTAATGTCCACGAGAGCGCGAACTCTCGGGAATCACTCAACCAGATGTCTCCAAAGCGATGCCCTCGCATCTTACCGACGGGGATAAATTGACACGTTTCTTCTGGGCTGGGCGTCCAAATCATAGCAGAACCATCCCGTAAAGTGCATGCACCGTCGCTATATTTGCAAGAACTCATGTCTCCTGCCAAAGCATCGGGGTGATCGTCACCGTGCTTAGCGTATACCGTAGTTGGAAACATCAAGCAGTTGGAAATGGACACTGTGTGTGGAGTACAGCAACCAAAAGGGGCGGTGGGCCACTCTACTACAAGCTCGTTGGGAGTGCGCCATACGTTATCGACGTGAGACAAACTGCCATATTCGCACCGGTGGTGAATGGACATCATGCGACATTGCTCGAGAGTTACCGTTTGTGAGGTCTCAGAGCGTACGATTGAGCGGGACCCGAAAAAGTTAATCGAAAAAGTAGCGGAGGAGGTAACTATTTTACACCAAAATGCTTGGGATGAGTAGCGCTTAGTGTTAGGGCGGAAGATATTGAGAGACATGGAACTGATACTGCTGTTAGGAGACGGTAGAATATTGGAGCAATTATATGAAAATGGTATACGGATGATCTGATCTTGAGAATCGGTTGGACAAAGCCAAGCAGAAGTAGCGTTAGTCGTTCCGATTAGTGAAATCGCACATAGTGATAAAAATAAGCAACTCACAGATGGGAAAGATGTGGACGATGCCGAAGAAAAGACCGAATTTCTAGAGGGACTGTCGTGAAAAACGGATCGAGATAATTCGTGATTGCGTTTGATCAGAGCTGCTATCTGTAATTGCTGTTGTTTGGAAGTGCTTTCGTCCGCTGTTCCGTATTCTGGACCCGAAGGGTTCGGTACCATCTCTGCGTCCTGGACTGTCATGAGGTAGGGGTTCGGTGGGGATCCTCGCGAATATCGAGGCTGCTGGGATGGGATTGGACGGCTAGGGTTGTTTGCTGGACCCCGAGGGGAGGGACACTGCCATGACATGTGGCCAAGACCGCCACAATTGAAACATTTGCTGCTGCGACCCCCAGGGCGGTTGGGATGTGGATTAGTGACTCGCCAATCACCCTGTGCACGTCGCTGGAATTGCCGCTCCCGACGTTGGTTGCCGGAGGGAGGCTTATGTTGTGCGCGTTGACGTGAGCCCAGGCCGATACGTTCTACTTGAGCCGAGAGTGCCTGCACTTGCTGGTTGCTAAGGTTGGTGGCAGGGTGCATAAGTTTATATTTCATAATTTAAATTTATATTTCATAAGTTTTTAGCTGCTTCTGCCAGTAACTGCTCGATCATTTGTGCTCGCGCTACGGCTTGCTCAAAGCTGGCGGGGTTCTCGAGTCGCACAAAATAGCGTATATCTCCCCGAAGTCGGGCTATATACTCCTCTAATATGCGCTCCTTTTGTGTTACTGGATCCTGCCCTGCGGTGGCTGCTCGAACCACATTCAACAGCCGGTTAGCAAAAGCCGTCGTGGATTCGGAAGGCCCTTGTTGACAGGTGGATAGGGCCTGGCGAGCCAAATGCCTTTGTTGGGGGCTCTCAAAAAATGACTTTAGATGGCCTACGATAGCATCATAGTCTTTCCGCTGCTCGTTTGATAACTTCCACTTTTTCGCGTGCGACCCCCTCAAGATGTCCCACTAGAAAATTAGCCTTTTGTTCTGAAGTCAGGGGCGCTGTGCGCATACGCATGATATCCTCGAATCTGCGCAGCCATATGGAGAACTGAGGAGAGTCACCGTCGCCGGAGAAGTACGCTAACTTAGGGAATGTTCCTTCAGGGAGGCACGAAACTACGGTGGGCAACGATTGGAAGCGATCGCCGACGGCTGCGAATGAATCGTTCAATTGGTGAAGAAGGTTCACATTGTTGGCCGAAATCTGTTGGGCCAGTGAGGATGTGGAGTGACGCGCGTCGCGCCAGGCTTCGGTAACAGCCGTGGCCGCTGCATCCCGCAGTTCCTTAGCGTCTCTCCCCAAGACGGTGTCGGTATCTTCGAGGTCCCTTAAGGTTGTACGGAGTTCTTCCGTAAACTTAGGTTGGTGAACCTCATCATAGTCTTGGGTCTTTGTTATTTCCCCACTAGCCAATGCTGCCCTTGTTTGGGAACGGGTGACCGGACCCGATGTTCGAGACATCCGTTTCGATGAGCCTAGTGCTCAATGATACCGGAGGAAAAACGAGCTCAAGCAAGAAAACTGTGAATTCAGTCGAGATACGACAAGAGACGATAATGTCAGTCAACACAAGTGAAAATTCAGTAGGAGAATCACAAGTAGGAATACGAAAAGGGTGACGCCGGCTACTGTCAATGATTTATATAGAGGAAGGGGAAGGAGGAGGTACTGACAGAAGGAATGTATTTCAAAAGAATGCGATTGACCGAGCCTGATAGAATGGGAATTAAAACAAGGGGGGAAACATTTTCTGTTATCGCTGCTCTCCATCTGGGAAGGGTATGTGGGAACAAGCCACAACAACCGCTGGTATGTGTGCGCTGCTCGCGAAGATGAGGAAAAAAGATAGGGTTACTGTTGCGAGGAAAAAAAACCCTCGCACTGCGTGACTCATGGTCGGCAATTCGAATCCATTCCCAAAGACACAGGTTCGCGAAGAAAACCCGAAAAGGATGGTCAAATGATGACAAGCGGAAGGCTGCTTGGCTAAGTTAATGTACGGCGCGAGCAACGGGTAATGGTACAGGGGACCGGGAAGGAAGTTGCAACTTTATATTCGTAATTTTAGAGGAAAAAAACATTTTAGAGAAGAAGAAAGCGAAATCGAGAAGCGAATAACTTAGGGGAAGGGGTGAGAGAAAAAGAAAAACAAACTAGCGTAACCGCTTTTAGGTACCTTAGCTGTGAGCTACTCTTTCACCAGCGTTTCTTGAGCCGGGGCATTTCTAGAAAAAGACCTGTGCCCTGCTCCACCTCTCTTTGTGGAGGTCTTCCCTTTTCCGCATGCATGCTAGGGCTACTCCCTACCTCAACGTGACCATACGGTAGCTACCATAATGTTACACACGAGACTACAATGCATTCCACCTCAAACGCTCGAGCTGTCCAAATGGCTGCCTTGAGTCAGCGAAATTGTCTGACATTCTTCACCCGGGGATACTTTACACTCAACCGAAACGTGCACGAAAAGGAACTAGCTATCTACGAAACAGATAGAACGGAAGGCTAAAAAAAATAAAATTGCCCAATTCGGAATATTGACCGCGACCCAGTGTTGAAGGATGAAGCGGGATCTCGAATTCGCCACTTCGCGGTTGGCCAGACCGCAAAGGGCCTAACTCTAGTAATTTTACAAAAATACTGTTACAACTGCCCAGGTAGGACGCCTAAACTATAGTGGAAAGACAGAATCAGAGAAAAGTCCAAAGCAGAAAACCAACCACTCGCTGCTA